>JAVANC010000022.1:8458590-8574294 GCA_033319125.1 Parnassius glacialis | reverse complement strand
AAATGGGTCGGTTGAACCGGGTAAAGAACACGCTCTCACAGAATACCTGTGTAAAATAGCAGCTTAACCCTGCTGTTACGTATGGTGAGTGTAGAGAACCGGAGACCGTTTTTACTGGAAACGAGACATTCCATCTTAGACTTCAAGGGTGACAACGCATTGGCATTTTGATTCTTAATTGAGGATAGATGTAGATGTGTATGGGCTACAGCAACCACTTACCATCAGATGGACTGCGTGCTCCTTTGTCATTCTTACCCTATAAAAAAAAACAAAATTCATATCCAAAATCAGTTATGATGTCTATAAGATAATTAAAATACGGAGTGTAAGTACTTGGTGGTATACACGTTCTTACATTACTCCATTTTTTTATTTAAGTAAGTGTAATAACTAAGCGGGAAGGTTCCACTGTATAGGTTATCTATTCATAAAATAAATCCGTGGAAAAATCGTGTCTGTAATTCTAATATAATCTTCAAAACACAATTCCAGGACACTAAATAAAGGTTTCTGAAGCCAAATCAGTAGTGGTTTTTAGAAAACACAAACTAATAAGAAGTGGACTGTAGTTTTGCAGCGAAAGAGACTAAGAAATCCCAAAATCCCTATCAATGGGATTAATAATTTATAGAACCCTAAGCAACGGAGAAAATCTGAATAATCTCCATCTATGACGTACTCAAACAGAAAACTTAATTCCGGCAATTGTCGTTATAATTGCTACATGCTAGTAACCTATTAGTATGCTAGAAGCATTATATATTCAAGTCATGCCGCTGACTTTTGAGTTAAAACTGTCACCTCTTGACGCGTGCCACACCCGATTAGGCAAATCGCTTGAAGCGGTCGACGGTACATACGTGTACGTGAGGTATTTATTCCTTGTCAATATTTTACCTCTTGATTTGTTTTTAACAATAATTATTCAACCTGTAAAAAAATGTATGTGTTCTAAGAAATATCACAAGTTCATGATAACAAATACGACGTCATCTTAAAAACAAAATACGAAGAAACTTTTTCCCCGACCTATTATTTAGGAAAAACATTTAAAACACTGCTTTTAAACAAATTCAAGGGAGTGAAACCGCGCGGCTTTATTAGTATTTAATATTATTGTAGTAGTATATAATATTACTGTAGATAATTTCTAATTATTCAACGAATATTGTGTTAAGATGTGCAATGAGAATTTATAGATTGTATTAAGCTACAAATTATTGCAATGCAATTGGCAAAGGACCATTGAAGCCTGATTGTTATGTTTACGATAAATTCCCAATTAATTGACAATTTGTTAACTATGAAGATATTTGTAACGACTATTATTTGTTATATAAAAAGCCTTAATATTTTGTTATGTTCGCCAACGCCGGCGAATTTTACAAAGTCATTGGAGGAGTAAATAACATTTCATTCTATTTATTGATAACTCTAATATTAAAACTGGAATACATTACAGATACATAGATCTCTTTATTTGATATGAACAAAGTTGTTTGAATAACGAAAAACTTATAAACTTCAAACGGTGGTCACATCGATTTCCACCTGACAAACTAACATATAAAAACTAATAAAAAATATATATAAAAAAGCGTCATGACAGACAGACAGACAGACGGACAACAAGTGATCCTATAAGGGTTTTTTTCCTTTTGAGTACCGTTTTTTTAGTATAGTGGGTTTTGGAGGAATGCATGGCTCTAGAGATATCCTCATACATTTCCTCCACCTCCTCATCCGGGTGTGCCGAGGTTGGTGCGTAAACCTGTATAACCTTCAGCGTATACCTTTTGGTAATTCTGAGTATAAGGTACGCAACCCTCATCCACACACTCCCAGTCTTAACATCGTTGTTAACGAGAGACTTGTGGACGATAAATCCGACACCTCCTTGGGAGAGATGGTCGCCCTCCCGGTGATAGAACAAATTGCCGGATTCGAGGATTACCGTGTCCTCCCCCTCTCTTCGGACTTCAGATAATCCTATGACATTTCATCGAAACTTGTATATCTCTTTTCCAGCTCCAGGATCTTCTCGTCAGTCCTCAGGGTGCATGCGTTATAAGTTGCTAGGTCGAGTCGTCGTATGTGGCAACCGAACCTCCACCGGAGATTCTTAGCACCCCCTGCCCCGCCGTTACCATGGTCGCTACCGTAGCCAGGAATGGCGGGGCCGCCGGGGACTGGGGGCTGTCTCTTTGTTGCTCTTATCATTGGGGGGGGGGGCATTTGCCATAGTTGCCACGCTTGGCGAGCGGATCGGCAACCGCAGTTTTTTATTGTTGTTTTGCTGTTATCAGAAAGATGCTGCTGCCCATCCTCTGCCTCAGTTTCCCTCTGTCGCCTTTTACGACACCCACGAGAAGGTATGTGGTAGTGAGTATTCTTACCCGCCACTACACGGGGGCGTAAGAAACATTTTCTTGCTTGAAAATGACCGAATTCTGAGAGAGGCCATAAAGTAAAAACTTATTGACCTAAGCTATATTCGTAGAAAACTATTACTCCCACGACGCTATGCACAGATGGTAGTTTCTTAAATCGGCCTTTTTTTTATACGTACTCACTTCAGCCCTAATAAGTCCATGACATTCCAAAAATGGGACATGATTGACTGATTGATAATTTTATCACCAGATTTTTATTTACTCTTTCTCTTGTCTATTTGTCTATTCAATTAAAATAATTTGCAATAGCTTCTCGATGACCTAGAGACCCAAAACTTTAAACATAGTTCAGATCTAGAAACGTGGTAAAAATGGCTGTAATTTTGATTTATAATTATTTGAACTTACTTAATTTAAAATCATGCCGATTAGTGGCAGCGTAATAGAATCACTACTCCATATCATCTCATGGGTGTCGTAAGAGACCGTAGAGGATAGGATATGGGTATCGCTGAAATTAATAAAAACTGCGATTTCCAACCCGCCTGCTTAGCGTCGTAACTATGACAAATGGCCTATGAGGAAATCTTTGGGGGAGGCCTATATTCAGCAGTGGGCTTTGACTACCAATGTAATAAATGATTAAATTAATATTTAAAACCAGAAAAATCGTTGCTAATATGTTGCAGAAAACATTTCACAATACCAAAACTAACTCATGCTGTATGGTACATGTATGATGAAGTACATTCACTAATTACATAATTCGATACGTTAATTTTAATAATAAAATGTTAATTTTAATTTATTATGTTGGCGTTGAAGCGTAAGAAGTTTTTTTTATAGGATAAGGGTGACAAACGAGCACACAGTCCACCTGATGGTAAGTGGTTGCTGCGGCCCATAGATATCGACATCTATCCTCGTTTGCGAATCAAAATGCAGATGCGTTGTCACCCGTGAGGACTAAGATGGAATGCTTCATTTCCAGTAAAAAGGGCCTTCGGCCACCTGCACTCACCAAGCGAAACGTAGAGGTAAACCTCTACTTCACGCTGGTATTCTGTGAGTTCGTGGTACCATCCCGGTTCGAGCCGGCCCATCCGTGCGACAGCAAAAGCTGCCGCGTGGCTCTACCACTGTCAAGTTCTTTCGTGATATAATTTTGTAAGCATTATTACATACTGACAGCTTTGATACAATAATTAAGCTCTTTAAGGGTGGCGTAAGAGACTACTCCGCATATCATATGTATATCATATCGTGGGTGTCGTAAGCGATAGAGGGTGGGAGATGAGCGGCAGTATCTTACCGATAACAACTCAAGCTAATAAAAAAACTGCAGCTGCAAACCCGCCTGGTAAGTGTTGCAACTTTGGCAAATATTCTCCGTATGAAGCAATCTATGAGCTAGGCCTACGTTCAACAGTTAAGGATATGATAGAATGTAATGACGGAATGAATGATCATTTTATTTTCAGTTTTCTTTTATTTATTATGTTATTTGTTCAGACGAGATAGACTCCATAGGTATTATTATCAATAAAATATTAATTTCTTTGTTAATACTTAAACACTATACTATTGGAATTCATTCCTCTGTATAGGCTTATCAATCGGAGGGTCATGCATCTTCTCCGCTATCACGCGCAAGATGCTGTTGCTACTCCCTTTAACTCTGGTCAATAGCGAGTCTGTTTTCCTGCACCAAATTGCATCAAATCATCTATTCGCGCCACACTAAACATAGCCGAACGTACCATAGAACCGAGGCAGCCGCAACAGCCTCCTAAACGCATTCTTATATAGGACTCGCAGAGCATTTTAAGCCTTTTACGTATATTTTAACCACGGCCTTGCTAAAGTGCATGGTATGTTATTTAAAGAGTATTGTACAGATGTACAGTACGCTTTGAATAACGTTATCTTCACAGCGTCCTGTCCGTACAGCTTCAGCATCAATGTAAAATAAGAATAATCGAAACAAATGTTTTACCTGAGAAAACATCCAGCAACACCTAAATTTACTGATAGTATGTAATACATGTTAGTTTAACTATGCAACAACAAATCTTTTTTTTTGTCACGCCTTGATCAACTGCTATATACAAACCTTTTCAGGAATGCGCCTAACAGACTATACCTTCCTTGAAACTCCTACCCTTGTCCTGGTCGCTTCGACCTTTACATTCTGGTCTTGTGCCCTCTTCATCTTGCAGGAGGATAATTATTGGCCTATGGTCCCTATGATTATGTTTAATGTCCATGTCACACCTATTCCGGTAGTTGTTGGGAGCACTAAGCTCGAAGTTGTTGACGAGTATGTTTACCTGGGACAAATAGTCCGACTAGGTAAGTCCAACTTCGACCGAGAGGTCAATCGACGGAACAAACTCGGCTGGGCAGCGTTCGGGAAGCTACGACACATCTTTTCGTCAGATATACCTTAAAACCTTAAAACGAAATTGTACAACCAGTGCGTGTTGCCAGTGATGACTAACGGATCTGAGACGTGATCCTTCACTGCTGGCCATATGAGGAAGCTCAAGGTCGCTCAGCAAGCTATGGAGAGGGCTATGCTTGGAGTTTCTCTGCGTGATAAACTTAGGAATGAGGATATCCGCAGTAGAACCAGAGTAAATGACAAAGCCCAACGGATTAATAAGCTGAAGTGGCAGTGGGCCGGCCACATAGCTCGAAAAACCGACAACCGATGGGGAAGAAAGGTTCTTATATGGCAGCCTCGTACCGGTAGGCGAAGTGTAGGGCGACCCCCCACGAGATGGAGTGACGACATGGTAAGAGATGCAGGAAGTCGATGGATGCAGGTAGCTCAGGATCGTGCTTTGTGGTATTACTTGGGGGAGGCCTATGTTCAGCAGTGGACTTATGAAAGGCTGTAATGATGGTGATGATGATGGTCCCTAATGTGATGTACCGCAGTGAACCGTCCAAGGATGATTTCGAGCAGGAATAGAAAAGGGAAATGTTGGGCACTGCCCGTCAGCGAACGTGACAAAGCAGTCTATCTGTGAAAATGCATTCTTGCTCGAAAGAACTGCGTCACCTCGTAAGGTGTGAAAACCCAAGATCCGACTTTGGCACCGTTAGGTGTTGAGTATAAAAAGTTGAATTAAAGTTTAACTTATATTTATGGATATGAAAACAAGGGCTGCAAATGATTCCTATGTGGACTTCATTCCTTCCTAAGTCCTATTTCTTCCGCTAAATAGCAGTGCTTGGACTGTGTCTGCTATGTTGCGGCACGATTCCGGTCTAAAAAGCAGTATAATTACAGACTTTGAGGCAGTTCATCCTCAGAATTGAGAACACATCTCCTTCTCAGCCTTCTTTGTATAGAATGGGATGCATGTGTACATGGACTGCACTGGCTACTTTACATGAGGTGTACTGTAGCGTGTGATATGAAAAAGTTTATTGTATAGTGAAATTCAACAACACACAACAACATAATAACATGTAACATTACAATATCTTGATAACTCGTACAATTTTCGAAAGTAATCATTCGGAAAAAATTGTGTTCATGAAATATTATATGGATTTAAAATTCAAGCCTAACTAATTAATGTAATTTTATAACGTAAGCGTGACGTTAGAGACAATGGCACGGTAAACAAATTGTGTATTTATAGCAAGACGAAAACCAAGTGTGACTTGATCAAATTATTTTATATAAGATAATGTTTCACTTTTGTAGATTAACTATTTACACTTGTTGTTTTTTATTTCAACATGTAAGTATGAGGAATTTACTTTATTTGTTACTTTTAATATCTTAAATTCTAAAAGAATACATTAAAATTATATAAAATTATTTGATTATTTTACAAAAGCTCGTCCTATCTATTATTTCTATGGTTTTGCATTTAAAGGTATTCCATTCCATTCAATAAGACTATATTAATTTTACAGTTTTGTAATTAAATGTTGTAAGCTTTGAATATAATCAATCTAAGGTTGTAAAATTATCAATCAAGTATTTATTGGCGAATATTTGAATAATAGAAACTGAAATCTTATCATCATCATCATTACAGCCCTTCACAAGTCCACTGCTGAACATAGGCCTCCCCCAAAGAATGCCACAAAGCACGGTCCTGAGCCACCTGCATCCATCGACTTCCTGCATGTCCATACATGTCTATAATACCCCCCAATGACGACAGAAATTTTATACTGACTTAAAAATGTTATGAACAGTTCTTTCTTTTCTTTTCTTTTTTAAAAAACGTTACCCCCACACTAGGATTTTCTCCTGTAATGTGGAGGCAGTTTACAAACACAAATTGCACAAGGATAAACATCCAGACCCGGAACAACTATTTGTAGGCCATACAAATACTTGTTCCGTGCGGTATTCGAACCCGCGCCCCCCAGCGCAGCAACTCATTGCTAAGCCACTGCGCCACGGAGCCGTCACAGTAAAAGAAGTTTGCAAATTATATGCGAAGTATTGCTGTAACAAGACTTGTTAGTTCGCAGATAATGTCAAAACAACAACTACTACTGTTTCATAGTTTTTACATTAATTTGTGCCAAGAAAAACTTAAAAACATTAATTGTTGATGTGAATTGTTAGGGTACTACTAGGGTGACTCTTTTTAAGTTTTATTACAAGAACATTTCTACAATTTAAACGATAAAGCTACAAAATATTATAATTTCTAATCTGTAATAATTCCTAGCCCTTAAACTCCAACATCATATACGAAATTATAATCGCAAGTTTTTGAATAATCGAAATTGCGGTTTAGGTAAACTTCTATTCATAATATTTAAACAAAAATAAAATACGAGTACGACACGGCGATGCCAATCTCTTTTGAAGATCATTCTGGATAAAAAAATCCTTAAGATGATCACACTAAGCTAAGCTTTTATAACATGTATTTTAGCATTGACATTTTTCAAATTTTATATATATTCGTAAATATAATACCCTGTGTCATAACATTTTCCTAAATATAATAAGACAGAGTGTGACTTCTCTGCCACCTAATGGTTAGTGGTGTTGCAGCCGAAGATGGTTAAACAATAATTTAGCTTAACAAAAGCCTATTCACTCATGCTTTGAAAACACTCCATTTTAATAAAACCTATTTCTTTGGAAAATTATTACATGTCTTTGCTGTACGTATTATGAAAATCGATAAAACAATTTAGTTCGAAGTTGGTGTGTCGACAATAAAGATCGATGAGCATTTGGTGGTTCGATAATGGAATGGGCTGAAAAACCAGCACACAGTCCATCTGATGGTAAGTGGCTGCTGTGGCCCATAGACATCTACATCTATCTTCGATTATGAATTAAAATGCAGATGCATTGTCACCCGTGAGGACTAAGATGGAATACCTCGTTTCCAGTAAAAAGGGTCTCCGGTTCTCTACACTCACCATACGAAACACAGTCACATTAAGCTGCTATTTTACGCTTGTTTTCTGTAAGAGCGTGGTCCTTCCCCGGTCGAGTCGATTCATTCGTGTTACAACTATACCAATAATAGCAGCAGCATATCTCTACCACGTATGAAATATATAATAATTTAAAATTAAAAATTTTGTACAACCGACTTCAATCTAATTTATTAAGAATAACTCAAAAACTATTGGTCCGACCTTGATAAATTTAAAAAGATTCATACGGGACCACACGAGAATTACCAGCTTTCAAATAAAAAAAAAGTCATCAAAATCGGTTTACCCAATAAAAAGTTATGAGGTAACACACATAAAAAATACAGTCGAATTGAGTACCGTTTCCTTTTTGGAAGTCGGCAGAAAATAAACAAACTGTATAAAACAGGCTTTATACTATTAGCTGTTTGATGAAAATCCCTAATATATAAATCTCGTATAGATTATTTATTAATTACTAGCGATCAATGATTTTATTTGCCGTTTGTCAAACTCCGGATTCTATAATTAGAAAAAATGGTTAAGGTTAATTGGACGGGTTGGTTGGAATCTAAAAATAAGCTCAACAATTTGCAGCAAACATTTACTTGAGAAGTAAAAAAAGAAAAAGTAGAATAAAAATAATTTTATTATAAGGAGCCTTTTTTACATTATTTGTACCAGTAAGTGTAATATTGTTACAATAATATTACACTTACTGGTACAAATAATATAATTTGATAAAAATAGAGACAGATTTTAATACCTTACAAAACTGTAGTACATTAAACATAAAAAATCTTGAGGTCATCCTCTTTAAGCCTTTATGAACCCAATTAAGTAGCTATTTATCATCTAAAAATGTATAACTTTACTTAATCACCCTCGGCGCACACGGTCACATTAGTGCAATATTCATATAATCACGCTATTTTCCCTGAGGGTTTGCGCGGAGTAACAATGATTAAACGTTTGGCGTAGTTATATAATATATTTAGTAATGCTCTTGAAGCGCCATTAAATGCCCACGCATGAGACGCGTGAATCAATTTGGCAGGATAGTATAAATTCCGTAGTATTTGATACTGACAACTCTTGATGCCCGATTCATGCTTGATAGCCGACGACATTGTGCCGAGGGCTTAAATAACGTGATTCATCGCCTACAGCGTTAGTCGTAGAGAACAGAACTCGTGGTTAAGTAATAGCTGCGCGGATCAATAGATTTGCGAGATTAAGTTGCACTTGTCGTGGTCAGTCCATGAATGAGTGACCATTTTCTTAACATACCGAGATTGAAAGAATAGATAGTGCATCTGTATCCTCAGACACTTGGTGCACTTTACTCTGTTAAGATCATTATATTTTTAAAATGCATGCAGCTAAAATAATAATAAGTTTATTATTACTTTATACTTTTCAGGATCATATGAAAGAATATTAACATGAAGAATGATGAAGCCTTATAAATATATTGGCCTTTAAAATGAGCAATCTTATTTAACTGATTCCTACAAGTTTCCTTACTAAAATTATTAAGTTTACATTCATATTTAATTCGAATGTTAAAATAAACTTCTGTAATGTGTGTTACGGCCAGCAGCTGCTTATCCCAGGAGAAGGGTCCTCCGCGGCCCATAGACGAAGAACCTACAAGCAGGTGTTGGTCGGGCCTGCTACAGGCCAAAGGTGGAAAATTTCTAATTAAAATAAACAATCAGGGGGAATCGTTTTATTCTAATAAAGGGAGCTTACTTACCTCTATCCAAGGCGACTGGTCCCTCAGGATTCGGTCAGGTCGCATGTGGATGTATAGTACTAGGAAAGTAAGGGTCAGTTATGTGTATCTGGGTGTGGCTGGTAGTGTTATTGACCTTATTAGACCGTTACCCTCTGCAGCAGTTAGGACCTCAGCACCTCTCCACCTCACGTCACTTTCTTCGTTAGTCACGATGACGGTCCAGTAACTCTGCCGTACGATTAACTACCTTACAGAAGCCACTAACTCTCGTTTGTTATAAAGCTTAACACGCTCGACCGGATCAACGGTCACTACCGTTCCGCGTGGCAACAGTTATTTCTCGAACATCAAATGCCGCACTAGCTATTATTGTCGAATGCACTTATACAGATTCTGAGTTAGACACAATAAGTCCCGGCTGAAGCTAACAAGAAAGGAAACGCGTTACGTATCCTAAACCGTATATTTCTAGATGCGCGTGTCGTATTCCGCCTCCGAGTTCCCGACAAAAAAAGGACAGCGTGCCGCCGATCGCAGCGCTGAATTTGGACTCTTGATTTTTCTAGCGCGTTCTAGATACCCACCGTTCAACACGCTCGGACGAACTTCATCCCGTATCGCGTGGAGCCGAGTGCCATCTAACGTCGATGCTTGATATTAGCGCTTTTGCGCGAAAAAACCCCCGTCCCGGACATAAGGATTTAGGTCGGCGAGCAAACCGGTCAGCGGGACAGCGTCGCGACGGCAAGTTTCAAGACCGAATCTACAACCAAACTAGGCCACCTTACGTACCCCATCAGATCTTGCAACCCTAACCAGCGCCTCAAAATTACAGCCCCAACGGGGGCTAGCCGGAGGGTTGAACTGGATGCCCTTCCTGGACATCGCAGCACATAAATAAGTCCCATTCCTATACAGAAGTCCGACGACCTCCTTCAAACACCTATCTGCGCTCCTATGATTAGTTCCTCAATCCGACCGGATCAGGTCTGCAAACAGCGACGCGACACGAAGCGGCCCAGAGGGACCTCCTAAGCTTCGGTGCAGAGAGGACCCCCAAATTCCCCATGAACGTCGTCTTTGGAGAGCGGAACGAATCGAACAGATAGTCCCTAGTATGAATTTTCAAACAAGTAGGCATAACCAAGCCATCCACCATTTAATCATTTATCAAATGGTGCGACAGCTGATTTCCATCTGATAATCTACAAACCAGATAGCCCTTTAGGCAGGTAGTCCTATGCTCATATTTTAACTAATTTTTCAAAAGCATCAATGTTCAACTACAGAATTAATTAAGACAAAATAATCACTGATGCACATAAGTCAACTTGACAAAGTAAACAAAACAATAAACGTAAGAGACAGCCCTATTTCTCATTTCAAATAAATATCTTAGACAGTGCCAACAAAATGTAAGCCAAAAGAGAATTGACTCTTATCCCCTTCGGCACAAATAGGGTTATACTTTTCATAAAGCAAAATGATTAAACACTATCACAAAACATATACCTAATTTTCCAAATCGCGTCATTCAATCTCACTGCGCCACGGCTCCGTGGCGCAGTGGCTAAGCAATGAGTTGCTGCGCTGGGGGGCGTGGGTTCGAATCCCGCACGGAGCAAGTATTTGTATGACCTACAAATAATTGTTCCGGGTCTGGATGTTTGTCCTTGTGCAATTTGTGTTTGTAAACTGCCTCCACGATACAGGAGAAAATCTTAGTGTGGGGGTAACGTTTTTTTAAAAAAAAAAAAAAAAAAAAAATTCAAACTTTCCTTTCAGCAAACAGACGCAATAATCAAATACCTAGTCAGGTCATAAATTCTGTCACATGTTTAATATAAAATAATTGAAACAAGTTTATTCATTATGTAATTATTTATATACCAAAATGAACTTAACAAAACATAGATTCTTATGACAGTAAAGTTTATTCACAATGACCTCCGTGATTTTGAATACAGGCCTTCAATCTGCGCGGCCAGTCGTCTATCGCAGCACGAACGAGGTCCATGTCAATATCGGCGGCTGCCTTAATCAGGGATGTCTTGAGTGACTCCAAATTGGGACGAGGCTTTGAGCACGCCTTTTCCTGCAAGTATTGCTATATCTTGTAATCTAATGGATTCAAATCTGGACTGGAGGAGGGCCAGTCTTCGTGCCGGATGAAGTCGATTTCACGCGCCGCCAGCCAGTCTTGTGTGCTCTTCGCTCTATGAGCTGGCGCCGAATCTTGTTGGAATACCCAGTGCCTGTTATTGAACATGATATGAGAAACAGGTTCCACAAGGTTCGTCAGGACTGTATTTTGATACATAACTGCATTCGTTTTTACACCTTTCTTACAAAAATGTACCTCTCTTAAGCCCCAATAAGAAACTCCCAACCATACCATGAGCGAGGATGGAAAATGACCTCGTTGGACACGCGGAATACGGTTGCTCGCTTATTCACTACTGTGTGCGTACACTTTATCATTTTGTTTGTTGTAGCTCTCTTCTACGGTAAAATTTTTTTCATCCGAAAAAAGAATTTTCCGATATTTTTTTTCCGCGTACCGCTTCAACAAAGCGTGGCATCTCTTCAATCTTAGGTCCATTAGACGAGCATTCAAACGATGTCCTGTTTTTCTTCGATATGCCCGAAGCCCTAAGTCTTCATTTAACACCCTTTTCACCGTGGTTCTGCTTAACCCCCCATCTAACCCCCTCCATCTGAAGGGCCAACAGTTTCTGCTTACGTTTGGGATTTCTTTGAATTCGCGCCTTCACAGGTTTTATCACTGCTGGAGTCCTAACAAACCGAGGGCGACCACTTCTTGACCTGACATCTACACTAGAGTCTTTATTTTATCGTTTGATGGTACGATAAACGAATCTTTTGGTTATATTCAAACTTTTCAGTATGTCAAAAATTTGAATTGGCGCGTAACCGCAACGATGCAACGCAATAACTGCAACACGGTCTTCTTTAAGCGTCCACTCCATATTTAAAAATGAGTAAAATTCTAAAAAGTATACAGTTTTATTTTCATGAACAATTCGAAATTCGAATTCAATAAACTTTTTTGTGACCAGCATTCTAAAAGAAAAGTTTTTACTGTGTGACAATACTTATGACCTGACTATGTACAATTACAAAGCATACGCACAAGCATTCAAAAAGGGCACGTAATTCAATTTAAATTTTCCGTGCAACAACAAACACAGTGAACAAGTATTTACAAAACATATGCAGCCGCATTTAAAGAGTATTCTAAATCCAATATTTTAATCACAACCGCTACAACCAGGAATTTCGCGGAAAACCCAAAGCATTTTTAATTTTCAATTTTAAGCGTCGTTAATTAAGTACTCGACCAAAACCAAATCTAACACCCCTTGACAGGGTGATTCAACGCTCCAGGGGGGCCCTAATCTTCCCATCACCAAGTGGAGGCTACACCGCGGGAACCCGAGACCAATAGAGCGCAAACCGCTAACAGTCGCCACTCGGGTTGTACGCCCTCACTGAGGCCGTCGGCAACAGAACAGCTTGACAAGTGGACTGTTGACGGCTTAAGGCTCAGTAGAGGCGGCCGTGGTGGGAGCTAAGGCGACAGCTAGCTAGGGCCGCCTCCATCAAATGGGGTACAGTGGTGCACCAGTCGCGGCCACTCAGCTAACGGGAGTGAGAAGGGTCCAGCAGACTGATGAGTGGCCGTGAAGTTCCTCTCCGCACGCTGAGGGGGGGTGATGACACCCCCGCCCCTGGGGAAATTACCCCCCGACTGGTCGGAGGAGGGACCCCTTTCAAACCTAGGTGCCTGGTGGCTAGCCAGCGGGCGCCGAGCGTCGCCCGTCAGAGGGCGTGGCGGAGCGCCCCCGCCCGTGGGGGTCGAGGGCCTGGCAGAGCCCCGAGAGGAGACGCCGTTCGCACCCAGGCACAGTACGGCATGGTGATTGCCCTGGCAATGGAGACAGGGCCGCCGGTGCGGACAGTCTCGCTGGAGGTGCCCTTCCAAACGTGAGCAGCACCAGCGGCGCTCCTTGGCGATAGTTCGCCTCGCCGGAACCGGCTTACCTAATAATTTCGGGCAAGACGTTACCCGGTGGTCAAATGCTCGACAATAGGAGCAGGGGGGGATTGACGACGACACAGCACGATGCAGAGCAACAAAAAGGCCCATTCGCCACGCGTCACCACTAGTCACGCGTTTTCGGGCTGTCAGGTCGTCTATACGCCAGACAGTATATTCTAAGTCTATGTGATATCCTGGAATTGTTTTATACCATTCTATGGTATAGCTTGTCTAAATCCCTCCTGATGGTAGGTTGTGATGCAGTCTAAGATGGTAAAGCGCACGGACTTAGGGTAAAAAAGTAATTTACTCTTGCCTTGAAGGCACTCACCTTGTAATCATATGGGAAGTAAGATGCTGGCAAACTATTCCACTCCTTTGCTGTAACACATGATGAACGCACGGACTACGTCGCAAACCGTTAGGTCGAGTACGTAGTATGTAGGCAAAAAATGGGTGGAGATTGGCAATTATAGTAATTTTTCAAAGAGGAGCCAAATTTTACACGTGGTAGAGCCATGCTGCAAATGCTACTTTAAAATAAGCGGATTAAGGATATTATCGCAACAGTTTCATCTGTTCGCTACATATAGTATGTGGAGCCATGCTGCAGCTATATTAGTAGTATAGTTGTACCATGAATGGGTTAGCTCGACCGGGGAAGGACCACGCTCTCACAGAATACCAGCGTGAAATAGCAGCTTAACTTTTCTGTGTTTCGTATGGTGAGTGTAGAGAACCGGAGACCCTTTTTACTGGAAAAGAGGCATTCCATCTTATTTCCCACGGGTGACAACGTATCTGCATTTTGATTATTTATTGAGGATAGATGTAGATGTCTATGGGTCACAGCAACCACTTACCATCTAGGTGAGCTGTGTATTCGTTTGTCAACCTATCCTATAAAAAAAATTAAACTTAAGTTCATATATAATTTTTTTTTACAATTTTTGAAAATACGAGTAAATAAGGCTTTTACTTTTATTTGAAATTGTCCCAAACTGAATGTAATTTATGGGCAACAACGTTTTTGCCTACCGATCGACCCTTACGAATGTGTGCATGCGCAGTAAAATCATATAAAATAATGCATTACCACGCATTTTGAATTTAAAAGATAAAAAGGACAGAATGTTCGAGATTTTTTAAATTAACTTTTCTTCACCATTTGCATATATCACTTCTGAATCTTCTCTGCAAATTTGGCCGGTTATTGCAAAATAACCCTGTATATTTTTGTAGCCATGCAGGTCTAAATAGCTAGCTAGTTACCATATTTTTTTTCACCGCCGATCGACGATGTACAACGGGTAAAATTTTAATTAAAATATCATTGGGAACCAAAGTCAGGTTCTAAGATAGCTCTCGTACTACGCCGTTGCCAAACTGCCACAGTTCTCACATTATGTATTCCTGTTTTATAAGAATTTGCTTGTTAGTAATGTATAAGTTATAACAATATGCCTTGAAGTAAATACTCTTCAGATGGTCAGAACATTTTTGTGGATATTTTTTTACGTGGTAGAGCCATGCTGCAGCTATATATTACTGGTATAGTTGTAGCACGAATGGGTCGGCTCGACCGGGGTAGGACCACGCTCTCACAAAATACCAGCGTAAAATAGCAGCTTAATACTGATGTGTTTCATATGGTGAGTGTAGAAAACCGGAGATCCTTTTTTACTGGAAAAGAGGCATTCCATCTTAGTCCTCACGAGTGACAACTCATCTGCATTTTGAGTCGCAAACGAGGATAGATGTAAATGTCTATGGGCCGCAGCAACCACTTACCATCAGGTGGACTGTGTGCTCGTTTGTCACCATAACCTATGAAAAAAATAAGTATGTAAACGAAATCGGTTGATGGATTTTATATGTGCCTAATATATACGTATAAAATAAAAGTTAAAGTTAAAGTTACAGCCTATATAAGTCCCTGGCTTGACACAGGCCTCCTCTCATTTCTGAGAGGGTTTTTAGGGCAAGAAAGTGTTCGTCGCGTTGCCTCAATGCGTGTTGGCGAAGTTCACATGTCTTCGAAATATAATTATTTTCTTGTTTCTCAGACATGCAGGATTTTTCACAATGTTTTTTTTCATCGTCGAGCACGTGGTAAATCAGCACTTAAAATTGCTTAAAGTTCTAATAATTTTACTGGTGCCGACGGGGATCGAACCCGGGTTGCTCGGGTAGTGTGAAAGTCACAGCGAGCGCTAACCATCTGAGCTACCACAGCTCTTGAGCTTCAACGGCTCTTCGCCCGTGTAATATAAGTATGTGTAATAATAATTAAACAACACATCTACCACCAAAACATGTTAAATTTCTACGAACTAGCCTGATAAATAATAAAATAATGGATATCAATCGTTTTAGTTTATATAATTGCATTAGAGTCAAATAAAAATGCTTAAGGAATAATATAATGACATAATAACATAATATGCAACGTCTGTTCTTAAGGTTTGTTCATAACTTTCATCTTAAAAGCCTTTTTATAAAATATCTTAGCGTTCTTTTGTGAATACTTAAAAACGGACATAGTTAATAGAAAAAGTTCATGTACGTTGAAAATTTTTTAATATGTATTCATGAACCAAAATTTATCAAAGTTGTTGACAACCTACAAGTAACATGCACTCGACTCTCCGTTGTACATTGGGACCGGTACAAAATGCAATATTGCTCGTTAAAACCACTTGACCGGGAGGTTTTACCGTTATACAGGCTGTTTTATTACCACCGAGACACTTTACGGAGCGAAGATTAAAATAACAGGGAGATATATTTTTCAAGAATACTCACCTGCTATGCTTTACAAACTGTAATATGGCCCTAGATGAAAATATTGTGTTTTTCATGGCGAATGAAAACTAAATCGACGACATATAAAACAAAAATTTAGTTAATTACTTTTATTATTTATTAAATTTTAGTTATTTAAAAGTGAGGTATTGTGGGTACAGTATTTTAGGTAGTAAGTATGTTTTATTATATATTGTGTATATAATAAAAGATACTTAATATACCATTTAAGAGTCGAGCCGTGATATTTTCGGGTCTAATTGCTTGCAGTAAATTTCACAGTATGGTGCCGATTTGGTCGCGACCTCTGACGGCATCAATAACATTATAAAGCTCAATTGTAATAGATAATTTACCGCGTGCTCGGCAGTGAAGGTAGTCTGAGTTTTAAAATATTTCGAGGATATGTAAAGTCTTCCAACACCCATAGGAACAGCGCGGAGCTAAGTGCTCCTTAGCTTTCTTTAAAATAAAAGGAAGGCTATCGTTATACATTAATGAGACCTTATGAGAGGCCATTACTATATAATAAAATTTGAATGTTATATTCATGTACAAAGAGGGAGGAAAACAAAGTAGGAGATGGGTAGCAGCATCTTTCTAGTAACAACTGAAAATAATAATTTAAAATTAAAATTTTGTACAACCGATTTCATTATAAATTTTTAAGAATAACTCAAAAACTACCCTACTCAGACCTTGGTCAAATTTATATATGAGACCACCTGTGAAACACGAGCTTTCGAATAAAAAAGAATCATCGAATTCGATTCACCCAGCAAAAGATTATGAAGTAACACACATAAAAAACATACAGTCGAATTGAATACCGTCTCCTTTTTGAAGTCGGTAGAAAAAACTATGCTTGCCAACCCAAATATCTCCCTTATGAGGCAATCTATGGAGGGGCCTATGTTCAACAGTGGGTTTGAAATGGCTGTAACGGTAACTCATGAACAATATGCCCAAGCACAAAATTTTAATTTCTTAATTGGGTAAGGAATTAGTGAAAAAAGTTAGGTCACGATTACGTGTGTAGTAAATAGATGAAACTGTTGCGATAATTTCATAATCCGTTTATTTTAAAGTAGCGAGGAGACATTTGCAGGACACGTCTGATTTCTTGTAGAATACAACCGAGCTATTAAATGAGTGGTGAAAATCGAATACATACTAAATTAAACGATTATATGTAATTGCTTATTTTAGAAGAAGGAATAAAACTGGTGTTGACATTTCGAGGACATGGTAAAGTCCCTAACATGCATAGGGACAACAAAGTGGACCCTTTCATGCTTCAAAAACCCTCTCAGAAATGTAGAGCAGATATGCTGTTGCTATACTTCTTATTTATTTATTGGTTTATCATCTCTTAATTAGACCACCCTGTATAAACCTGACCTTTGTCGATCTTATAATCATAAATTAGGAGTCAATCGAAGTGAAAAAGGTAATTAAATTATTTGCTCTAACTATATCTGAGGCCAGTTGCAGCTCTAATACGAGCCAGCCGCCTTTGACATAAAGTGTAATATATAATTATTTTCTATACTTTTTTCCTTGTTACACATTAGTCATAAGTAAATGAAATTAAAGTCAGTTGTATTTTATTTCCAGGATCTTATTGTATCAAATAATTTGTGACTAAAGTTTACTGTTCGTTTTTACGTCCGTTCATTGGTACGTAATTTTTTTACTTATTTTTAATAACTATATTTCATGTATACTCCTAATATTATATATTCTTACTTACTTGCTCTTTATGAATTCAATAAAATGGGGCTTAGCTGTAATAAAAGTTGGATAACATGTGGATTATCGATCTATTTTCTAATTAAAACTTCGTTTTAGCCACCGCAAAAGCAGCAAATTTTATAATGCTTTTAACGATTTTCTTAATCCATATGAAATTTGTGTTATTTTGTATTCTGATTTAAACTGAATACTGAGATTATGTAGGGAAAATTGCGTTTTCAGGTTCGGAATTATTTAATCACTGATCTTGTGATATTTAAGCGTGGAAAATGTAGCGATCGACTGTTTAGTAGCGAATGATGTAATTGGATTAATCAGTGAATTCGTGCATGTTATATTATCACAATGATTTAAATTACAAGAACAATTGAGAAATATATTAATTTTTTTTTTCAAAACTCTATGAAATTTAAACCTAACCGCAGCCTTCGTTGACAATGTGACTGACTGATGAAATTAAGTTTTGTTTTAAATATAAAATATCAAAGGAATAAATTATTTGTTTATTTATTTTAGTATGAAGCAATAAGGTTATTAAGTTAGAAAATTTAGAATGAGTAATCCAAACTTGCCGCAAATTTTTAGAGTTTTACCATTTTAGCTAAGTTAAAAAGATGATACAATTAAAAGTTCTAGAATTCCTTTAAATATTTATCTAAATATTTTCTTTATTTTTAAATAAATATTTAATCCATATATCAATCAGTGTTTTTTTATAGGATAGGGGTGATAAACGAGCACACAGTCCACCTGATGGTAAGTGGTTGCTGTGACCCATAGATATCTATCTACCTCATCCTCGTTTACGAATCAAAATGCAAATGCGTTGTTACCTGTAAGGACTAAGATGGAATACCTCCTTTCCAGTAAAAACGGTCTCCGGTTCTCTACACTCACTATACGAAACACAGCAGCGTTAAGCTGCTACTTAACTCTGGTATTCTGTGAGACCGTTGTCCTTCCTCGGTCGAGCCGACTCATTCGTGCTGCAACTATACTAGTAATATAGCTGCAGCATGGCTCTACCATATATATACCATATATTCATGGCGTATCCTATAGTCGCCTCTTACGACTCCCACGGGAAGAATAATAATTGATTCTCTTACATCACCACCACACGATAAATTCCATTACATTTAAAAAAAACTAAACAACACTGAACTCCCAGATAAATTGGATATGGCTATAAATAATATGATTTTTTACAGATGTTTATTGAAACCCTGTAATAATAAATACAATGTACATGACAGAGTGTATTTTTTAATATGTACTTTCCTCCTATTGGGTAAAGATTTAAATTTAAAGTTCTTGGAAGTTTATTATTAAATAGAACGACTGCGCGTGCGCAAAAGAAGTACAAGAAATTTGGCGAATAGAAAATCGCCGCAAAGAAATTTAAGGTGACATGGCAAAGACGACGTTAGGCTAGTAATGTATTTAAGCATTTTTAAACTAATCCAATATTAACCCACATTCTACTCATTATATATATTATACACACAAGATAAACATACAGCAAGCGTTACAACAAACACTGTTCTGTGTTCTTTATTACTTTTCCAAATTTAACACTTGAAGAATATGACACCGCAATGAGGTCTAATTATTTTCCGTTCACCAGATGTCGCTAGTTGGAACTGAAGTAACGTGTTTGAAGTTATACTTCTTTTGGCGAGTTTGAGAAAAATGATGAGAGTGAATTTTTTTCGATGCGCGCGAACTCCGAAACCTAAAAGCGACAACTTCAGTTGGTAATTGTCTGTCAACTGTCAAGTTTTCGTGAGAACTGATAACTATATTCACGGTAGTTATTAAAATATATATGAATCTATAAAACGTGTTATTTTAATTATTTTTGTTTTGTTACGCTTAAGAAGTATAACTTCTTACGTGTGTACATAAGTACACACACACACACACATACACACACACACACACACACACACACGTTTTTTTCCGTAAAAATTAGTTTTATTTATTGTGTAGTCTTCGCGTAAATATAAGAAATTATCACGTTTTTTTGTTACACTGTAATTTAATTGAGAAGTTAGTTTTAAATAAAAGTCTAATAGTTTCTAGAGTATTATATAATTACACAAAACAATGCCTCAATACGAGTAGTTTGCTCCTTAATTTTTTTTGTACATTTTTAACTCCTTATAATTTTTCTACTTTTAGGAATATCCGTAGTTCGGTTTAATGACTTCTAATTTAATTAATATATAATTAAAATAATCTATCAAAAAGAAACATTAAACCTTATATTTTCTAACAAAAATAACTTCCCCGCTATGAAAATAGTGATATGGCATCCTATGGGGAAGATTATGATTTCGATGTGGCAATTATTACGATGAAATACGAAACAAAAAGCGTTACTGGCTTCATTCATAAAGTCTCAGTTGTGTTAGTGTTGCCAATTTCAAATAACCAACGATTTTTTAATGTTTTCAGCAGCAATTTCGTCTGTGTAGAATTTTAGAAAATCCTTCAGATCTTTAGTAGTGTGCAAATAGTTCAACTGTCGAAACTTAATCAACTTTAACTAATTTAATTAATATGTAACCAAGAGCACCCATCTAGAGCATTGCTCTCTGTTTGTGAAGTTTTATCGCTATTGGTTCAGCCAAACCGCAGATTAGTCTGTACAGGCAGAAAGGCAGATTAAGAGACAGACAGATAAACAGACAAAAATATAAAAATAGTTATACTTATCTTAATATCATACAAATAACCCCTAAGATCAATTTAAGTAAGATTTTTCAATAATAACTACAGATGTCATTCTTAAATTATTTTCCTCTAAAAAGAGAATACTGGAATCTAGAACGAAAAAACCTCCAGATTAGCCTGTACAGACAGAAAGATAAATTGACAGAGAGACAGGCAAAAATTAAAAAAAAAATGGTTTGGCATGTCTTATATCATGCCAATAACACCCGGAGCTGAATAGAAGTCAGTTATTTCAATATTACGGATAGACACTTCAGTTTTATATGTAATCAAATCAATCAGCAAGCGTTGAAGTTGATATTGCTGAGTAGGTACTTTTAATATATTGTGAAATTTGATTGGCTCCAGTTTAACAAAAAACACGTTGAGAATCAGTTTTTCATTTTTAAATCTCTGTAATAAATAGCAGCTTAATGCTACTGTGTTTCGTATGGTGAGTGTACAGAACCGGACACTCTTTTTACTGGAAACAGTGCATTCCATCTTAGTCCTCAGGGGTGACAATGCATCTGCATTGTGATTCTTAATTAAGGATAAATATGTAGGTGTTTATGGGCCACAGAACCCACTTACTATCAGGAGGACTGTGTGCTCGTTTGTCACCCTTATTCAATAAAAAAAGAACTATATATCATTGAAGTAATATGTACTTACGTACTAGAACAGCTATTTAAAATAAAAAATGTGCGCTATCCATGTTTTCGCGCATGCGCAGGAAACAGTAGTGGGGTGCATGCGCGGTTGTATTTTATCATAGATTACGCGTAGGCAGAATGATCAGTATGTAATAATAATAGATTGTATTATTAATTATGCAAATTGTACAATTTTTAAAATTTGTCATTTATTTTGCATATACTATTTGCTAATTTAATATGATATTACACAATATTATATCAGAATTACATTTAAATGATATATTTATTTGAATATTTTAAAAGGTAACTATGTAAAATATAAAAAACGTATTAAATGTATTTGTAACAAAACTTATTGATATAACATATAATTTAAAAATATATTTATTTAGATTAGAATAAGAGTCGTTCATAAATGCTGGGCACCCGAGAGGAAAATTTGGATGAATTTATTCCATTTTCCCTGTTTTCATGACTTAGACGTGGAAACCTAAAAATAAAATAAAAGAATAATCAGCAAATATAAACGTAAGAAATTTAGCCAAATTATAAAAAGGTCCTATATATTTCCACAAAAAAACATATTCTATTATGCACAATTATTCTATCACTTGAGTATCTACAGAAACGTCGCATTTGAACAAATTAATTTCATAATCTATATTTCATGACCCAACATGGCCTCTTTTGAATAATTTGTTTAATTATTAATCGATAATATTTTTATTAAGTATTTTACTCACCAATGAAAAGTTATTTCTTGCTATTTACTAACATTTCTTGAATTATTTGTGCATTGTCTAAAACACACCATGGCATATTTTATCAAGATTTTTTAAATATAATCAACACAGCATGTGTCAACTCACTAGCGCCTAGCGATCGACTGAGTAGTGAGTAAAGCAATATCACCGCAGTTGAATGGAACAGCGTAACTTAATGCAGTGTCGACTCTAGTACGTAGTAAATAATTGCTCAATGCTATATATTTATAAATATACGGCACGTGTGCTGCCACGGTGATTATATTATTATTGTTGATTACATTATTATACGGATACTGAGAGTGTGATTATAATATAAGGCACGTGAGGGTAATATCACCTTAAGATTTACCGCTCTATAAAACCAAAACTGGAGGACAGATAAAAACACAAAGTAGTATACTATAACTAATGTATTAAGAAAAAAGTTGCAAACAAGCTTTGGCAATAATGAAGAACACTTCGAAAAATTAACTTAAAGAAAATTAACTACAGTACACAATACTAAAATCGACTAAAATATTTATAATTCAACTGTCAAAATGTCGTCGATAAAGCAGCGCACTTTTGACCTTTTATTATTTGATTGACTAATAAAGAGCTATCGTATCACAGAGCAATCTATGCTATAAAGGCTGTAGTTTCTGAGTTATAAGAATGTGACCTTATTAACCGGATAACCATATTACCCTCATGTACTCTTTGTCGTAAATAAAGGATAGAAAGATAAAAATAAATAGATGTTAGAAAGGTGGATTAAGGTCAAATATTTCCTCTTCCCCTTAATTAAAGAAGTTTAGAAAAACAACGTACATTCAATCTCAAATATGTCTAGACCACAGAGTATTTTGATTAAACCCGAAATCTCGGTGGGCATTGGCCGCGGCGGCCGCGAGCGCTTGAACTGACGGTTTTTTTATAAGATAAAATTAATACCAAATTTGTGTTCTAAAAATGACCTAAAATAATAATAAGCCTATTCATTTGTAACTTTTAAAGGGTTTCATAATGAAAACTCTGTAAACATAGTGGTTTAGTGTCAACTTTATGATTTCATTTATCGAGATAATTATTATGATTTGCGTTTCTGACTTCACACAATCGCCGCAATAATTACATTTATGTTAAAAAAGCACATACTGCAACGACAGTTAATGGTTTCATAAAACATCTGTATTCTTGCTTGTGTGTGTAGTGACAAGCGAGTCCACCTGATGGTAAGTGGTTGCAGTGGCCCATAGACATCTACATCTATCCTCGTATGCAAATCAAAATGCAGATGCGTTGTCAGCTATAAGGACTAAGATGGAATGCCTCTTTTCCAGTAAAAAGGGTCTCCGGTTGTCTACACTCACCATACGAAACACAGCAGCATCGAGACCCTATTTTACGCTGGTATTCTGTAAGAGCGTGGTTCTTTCCCGGTCGAGCCGACCCATTCGTGCTACTACTATATAATTAATATAGCTGCAGCAGAGCTCTACCACGTCAAAAACTTGACATAAAGTACCAGTTCCAGACCGTTTAGGTAGATTGGTAGTTTAAGTTCATCATTGGAAAAGGTGCTGCACATCCCAATCGGTCGGCTTTACAGTTTGCATATTATTTGACGTTTGCATATTATTGTACGTTGTCAACGTACAACGCACGCATCCTGAGGACTAACGAGAAGATCGTGGAGCTGGAAGAAGAGATAGATAAGTAACGCTGGCATATTATAGGATTATCCGAAGTCCAAAGGTAGGGGGAGGACACGGTAATCCTCGAATCCAGCAACTTGCTCTATCACCGGGAGGGCGACCATCTGTCCCAAGGAGGTGTCGGATTTATCGTCCACAAGTCTCTCGTTAACAACGTTGTAAAGATCGGGAGTGTGTCGACGAGGGTTGCGTACCTTATACTCAGAATCACCAAACGGTATTTGCTGAAGGTCATACAGGTTTACGCACCAACCTCGGCACACCGCGATGAGGAGGTTGAGGAAATGTATGAGGATATCTCTAGGGCCATGCATTTATCCAAAACCCAATATACGGTGTTACGGCTCAGGACCGTGCTTTGTGGCATTCCTTGGGGAAGGCCTATGTTCAGTAGTGGACTTATGAAAGTCTGTGATGATGATGATGATGATGATATTATTTGAAGTTTGTCAAAGTAGGTATAGACACTTTACACACTAACCTAAATTTATACTTTTTTTATACAATAAGGATGACCAACAAACAAAAATCATCTAAGGATAAGTGGATATTATGGCCTATAGAGAGATCTAAATGTATCCTCGATTAAGAATCAAAATGCAGATGCGTTCTTACCTCCGAGAAGTAAGACGAAATGTCTCATTTCCAGTAAAAAGGGTCTCAAGTTCTGTACACTCAGCATACAAAACACAGCAGTATTGAGCGGCTATTTTACGCTGATATTCTGTTTCTGTGGAAGCGTGGTCCTTTCACGGGCTAGCTGACATATTCATGCTACAACACAATATACAAAATAAACATGTAGCATGACTCTACCATGTAAAACTAGTTAATTCGTTCTTCGTACTGAATTATTAGGTTGACTAAAATTTGGTTTAGAAACAGTAATTTCTAATATTAACTATTTGAATTTAAAAACTGCACACCTCGATGCCTCTCGTTGTACAAAATAGAATGTTATCTCTACTTACATTTTTTATAATTACTTATTATTACAAAATAATAAGTGCCGTGTAGTGGCGGTTAAGAATATCCACTACCCCATATCTTCCCGCGGGTGTCGTAAAAGGCGACAAAGGGAAACAGGCAGAAGATGGGCAGTAGCATCTTCCTGATAACAGCAAAAATACAATAAAAAAACTGCGGTTGCCAACCCGCTCGCCAAGCGTGGCAACTATGGCAAATACCCCCAAAATGGATCAAGTTACTAAGAGACGGCCCCCAGTCCCCGGCGGCCCCGCTGTTCCTGGCTACGGTGGCGACTATGGTAACGGCGGGGCAGGGGGTGCTAAGAATCTCCGGTGGAGGTTCGGTTGCCACCTACGACGACACGACCTGGCAACATACAACGCACGCACCCTGAGGACTGACGAGAAAATTGTGGAGCTGGAAGAAGAGATAGAAAAGTTACGCTGGCATATTATAGGATTATCCGAAGTCCGAAGTGAGGGTGAGAACACTGTAATCCTCGAATCCGGCAATTTGTTCTATCACCGGAAGGGCGACCATCTGTCCCAAGGAGGTGTCAGATTTATCGTCCACAAGTCTCTCGTTAACAACGTTGTAAAGATTGAGAGTGTGTCGACGAGGGTTGCGTACCTAATACTCAGAATCACCAAACGGTATTCGCTGAAGGTCATACAGGTTAACGCACCAACCTCGGCACACCCCGATGAGGAGGTGGAGGAAATGTATGAGGATATCTCTAGAGCTATGCATTCCTCCAAAACCCAATATACGGTGTAAATGGGAGACTTCAATGCAAATCTAGGCACATGAGAAAATGGTGAGCTGAAAGTAGGGAAATTCGGAATAGGGCAACGGAACCCAAGGGGCCAGCAGCAGGCCGACTTCATGGAGAAATAGGGACTCTTTATAATGAACTCTTTCTTCCAGAAGCGGCCCTACAGGAAATGGACCTCGTTGAGCCTTAAAGGTTCGACAAAAAATGAGATTGACTTCATTTTGACGACCAGACGACAACTGTTCAGTGATGTCTCAGTGACTGCGAGGGTGAAAACCGGCAGCGATCACCGAATGGTTAGAGGCACACAAAACCTAAACGTTAAGTTGGAGAGGTCTCGTCTAATGAAGTCAACGCTCCGTCCCCCTTTTGCTCTAATTCAAAGTCCCGAAACCTTTCAGCTTGAGTTACAAAACCGTTTTCAGTGCTTAGAAAACTGCAATGAAGTGGACGATATGAATGACAAGCTAGTGGAAACTGACCATGCGGTCGGTGCTAAGTACTGCAAGATCCACCGCAGAAGAACACAAAAACTCTCCGTAATGATTTCTTATATTTACGCGAATACTACACATTGAATAAAACTGTTTTTTACGGATTTTATCGCGTTTATTTTATTATTTTTATTCCCGACGTTTCGAGTGCTTTTCAGCAACCCATGGTCACGGGGGGACTGAGATGTTTGACGTCCCGATGTCACAGTTAGCCCGGCTACCTTCAGTTTTTTAATATTAATTTTTGGTTCGATTTACGCAGAATAAACTTACAGTATCCTGAAGTCTTGCAGTGTTATGCTTGGGTTTGGATTTAATTTTGTTAATTATAGGATCCCAAGCAGGTGGCAGCACCCATATATCTTCTCTATTGAAATTAGGATGGTTTTTAATTTCAATAGCCTCGCGTATCATCCTTGGTAGGAATCGGTGTTCTTTTGCATGGATTTGTGGTCTATCAAATCTTATGCGAGTCTTATCCGACATTAATCCTATAATATTCCGGACGTCAGTCTGAGCGACATTAGAATGGCTTTCCAGCACCTTAAAAACGGTAAGGCCCCAGGCGAGGATGGAATAACAACGGAGCTTCTGAAAGCGGGTGGAAAACCGGTACTTGAAGTCCTTCAGAAGCTCTTTAATTCCGTTTTGACACCGGATTCGTGGAGCAGAAGTGCGATGGTCTTGTTCTTCACGAAAGGCGACAACGCTCTCTTGAAGAACTATAGTCCGATTTCCCTTTTGAGCCACGTCTATGTGCTGTTTTCGAGAGTCATTACGAATCGTCTCGCGCTCAGACTTGACGACTTCCAGCCTCCCGAACAAGGCGGTTTTCGAAAAGGCTTTAGCACTTAAGACCACACACATACCCATCGGCAAATTGTACAGAAGTCAGAGAAGTACAATTTGCCACTATGTCTGGCGTATGTAGACTATGAGAAACCCTTTGATTCCGTCGAAATTTGGGCGGTGCTGCAGTCCCTTCAGCGGTGCCAAGTTGACTGTCGGTATATGGAAGTGCTGAAGTGCTTGTACAGTAGGGCTACGATGGCTATCCGAGTACATAACCAGAGTTTGAAACCTATCCAATTGCAGAGAGGTGTAAGACAGGGTGACGTCATATCCCCGAAACTCTTCACCGCTGCATTGGAAGACGTTTTCAAGCTTCTGGACTGAAAAGTATACGGTATCAACATCAATGGCGAGTACATCACTCACCTTCGATTTGCCGACGATATAGTCCTTATGGCAGAATCGCTGGAAAACCTAAGCATTATGCTCAATGACCTCAATAGTATTTCCCAACGGATAGGTCTTAAGATGAACATGGACAAAACAAAGATCATTTAATGTGCATGTCACACCTATGCCGGTAGTTGTTGGGAGCACTAAGCTCGAAGTTGTTGACGAATACGTTTACCTGGTACAAATAGTCCGACTAGGTAAGTCCAACTTCGACTGAGAGGTCAATCGACGGATTCAACTCGGTTGGGCAGCGTTCAGGAAATTACGGCGCATCTTCCCGTCAGGTATACCTCAAAACTTGAAAACGAGACTGTACAACCAGTGCGTGTTGCCAGTGATGACATACGGAACTCAGACGTGGTCCTTCACTGCTGGCCGAATAAGGAAGCTCAAGGTCGCTCAGCGAGCTATGGAGAGGGCTATGCTCGGAGTTTCTCTGCATGATAAACTCAGAAATGAGGATATCCGCAGTAGAACCAGAGTGACCGACATAGCCCAACGGATAATTAAGCTTAAGTGGCAATGGGCTGGCCATATAGCTCGAAGAACCGACAACCGATGGGGAACAAAGGTTCTCGATTGGCAGCCTCGTACCGGCAGGCGAAGTGTTGGGCGTCCCCCCACTAGATGGAGTGACGACCTGGTAAGATATGCAGGAAGTCGATGGATACAGGTGGCTCAGGACCGTGCTTTGTGGCATTCCTTGGGGGAGGCCTATGTTTAGCAGTGGACTTGTGAAGGGCTGTAATGATGTTGATGATGATGATGACAAAATAAATGGTAGATTTACAGAAAATAATCTAAAATCTAAATCTTTAAAATCTCATAAACAATAAAGATTTAATGAACGAATTTCTATGGAGATCAACCAAGGGAGTTAGGGAGTTAAGTGGAAACTTTGGTAAGATACCTCAGTTGTTAATTACTTCAGTTATTTATTATCTTTATAACTCGCATACTCACAAACCCGAAAAGTGACGGAAAATTTGTAATATATTAATGACATTTTCCTTACATAATAGAATTTATAATTAGATTTATTAATTTATTATATAAGGAATTTCACATTGCAGAGTCAACATGGTTGTAGCACACGAATGGTTCGGTTCGACCAGGGAAGAACTTTGTACTTACGTAATTTCAGTGTTACATAGCAGCTTAATGCTGCTGTGTTTCGTGTGGTGATTGTAAAGAACCGGAAACCCTCTTTAGTGAAACACTAAGAAGTCCTAAGGGGTACAACACATTTTGATTCTTAACCGATGATAGATGTAAATGTCTATAGGTCACAGCATCCATTTGCCACCAGGTCGCGAACGATAAAAAAAATTAATTGGATTTTTTGTAAAATAATACGTAATGCATATAATAAAAGCGTCAGGCTTCTTTATTACTGTCTCGTCTCACTATTTTATTTGCTCTTTAACGTGTTAGTGCGGTATAAAATAATAAACTCGATTTAATGTGAGCGGGTAGTGTAAACTTGAGAAGTCGACAGTAAAGCCCAAGCTCTCGGCTTCGCGTTGGAGGTTTACAAAAGTATAGATACCTACTTTAATCTTAATTTATGTCCCTTCACTTTTAACAACACAGCGAAGTAATAACGTTTCGAAAGTTATTTGATTTCCATCTACAAGTCTTAAGGCGCTGACAAAACCCAAATAGGCTGGTCTAAACCAATTTTATAGCCAAATCTATACAGTTTATAGCAGCGAAAAAATATATTATATTAATCTTTACCATATATCTGATAACACTTGTGTTTTCAAAGCATGTTTTAAACGAAATGTCGATACAAAAATGGTAAATTAACCTCTTAAAATAAGCTTACAACAAAAATATCTGCATTACTCATTAAGGTAAAAGTAATAACAATACCGTATAATATTTGACTGCAGAGCTTGGTTTGTTTTTACAAGCTTTAATTTATTTACCATGCAATGTAACTATGTTTGTTCGGGTGGAATCTTGCAACTCAATTTTGAAGTAGATCTTCAATCCATTGAGCTGAAATTTTGTATACACGTTAAATTTGGATGACATTACATGGGTAGCTGTGTGACGTCATTCTAAATCCAACATGGCGGAACAACCAAGATGGCGGACTAGTTATTTTTAATGCAATCCTACAATATGGGTTTCAAATGAAAGAGATCGCTTAGTGTAATTCGAAAAATAAAGTGACTTTACTCTAAATCCAATATGGCGGACTTCTAAAGATGGCGGAATATGTTTTTTATACTTTCCTACAATATGGGCGTCAAATGAAAGGTCTTGCTTGGTATAACTGGAAAAATAAAGTGACGTCACTCTAAATCCAATATGGCGGACTTTTAAAGATGGCGGACTAAGTTTTATATGCTTTCCTACAATATGGATAGCAAATGAAACGACTTGCTGAGAATACAATTGCGAGTTAACTAAAAATAACATGGTGATCATAAACTCGGTTCCTCCAATCCGTCTGAAATGTTGGTGTACTAGGGTTTTTGGAGTCCTTGAATATGATATTGAGTTCGAATTGCTCGAGTCTGTAGCATTGGTTGGTAATTAACCAATGCTACAGATCAGTATATTGCCGGTAACTTTGACTGTCCAAAGGTCTGGTGAACGGTGCCATTGGACATATTACAGAAATCATATTGCCCTGTTTCCAGAGAGCACAAATGTATGATACTGACATACCAACCCAGAACTGTACAATTTCCAGCAAAAGAATGTCACAGCACTGCAGAACGAAGAATGTTGCCAAAATTATTATGCTGGGCTTGCATAGTACAAAAAATACGGGGTATTACTATCGATCATGCCGTTGTATACTTAGGGTCGAAGTTCTTCGCTGCTGGTCATGCATTCGTGACCTTAAGTAGGGTAAAATCATTAGAATGTCTCCTTATTGAAGAGCTAGACTGTTCGAAATTAACCGACAAACGACCTTGCAACAAGGATGCGTTGAATGAGATGATCAGACTGAGAAACCTGTCCAGCGATAACTAAAAAGTAAAATATAACTTAAAAGTAAAAAAAAATTTTTTGAAACAAGCTTTTATTTAAATGCTATTATATCATATAAATTGTGTAATGACGTTTTAAGTTGATAGTAAGAGTTTTAAAAGAAAAGTGTATTTTATTCTTTTTAGTGCATTTAAATAAAAGCTTGTTTTAAAAAAAAAGTTTTTTTTACTGTTAGTATTTTATTTTCAATTTTGAATGACGGCTTCACGGCGCAGTGGTTTAGCAATGAGTTGCTGCGCTGGGGCCACGGATTCGAATCCCGCACGGAACAAGTATTTGTATGGCCTACAATAAATGTTCCGGGTCTGGATGTTTGTCCTTGTGCAATTTGTGTTTGTAAGCTGCCTCCATGATACAGGAGAAAAACCTAGTGTGGGAGTAACGTAAAGTAAGTAGTAGATATGTTGCCAACTGGTAAAATTCATTGCTATGCAGACGAGAGCACTGGTGATGCCTTATATACCGGCCGTGCCAATATTTCTCGGGAAAACGTCGCCGAGTACCGGGACAAACTTGTGTCTGAAGTTGAGTCTTTGGTGAACAAAGTCCCGGACTGGGGGCGACTAAATCTAGTCCAGTTCAATCCCTAGAAGGCACAAAATTGCGCGTTTACCGCTAAAAAGAACCCCTTTGTGTTATCTCCTCAGTTTCAAGGCACTCCCCTTGTTGCCTCAGCTAGCATCGGAATCCTCGGTGTCGACATATCGAATAGTAATAGTGTGCAGTTTCATGGTCACTTGGAAAGCAAGGCCAAATTGGCCTCTAAAAAGCTTGGCTTGGTCAGCAGAGCGAGACAGTATTTCATGCCAGCACATCGCTTACAACTTTACAAAGCGCAAGTTCGGTCTCACATGGAATACTGTTCTCATCTCTGGGCCGAGGCATTCCAGTGCCAGTTCCTTCTACTTGACCGCATCCAGCACAGAGCGGTTCGTATCGTTGACGACCGAGTTCTTTCTGATCGGCTCGATACACTGGCAGTACATAGGGATGTTGTATCCCTTTGCATTTTTTATCGAATTTACCACGGGGAGTGTTCTGAGGAATTGTTCGGATTAATACCAGCCGCCAAATTTCACGAACGCACATCGCGTCAAAATTCACGATACTATCCTCACCATCTGGATGCTTCTCGGCCCACGACTGTGCATTTTACTAGGAGTTTTCTTCCTCTTACAACTTCTCTGTGGAATTGTTTACCACTGTCGATTTTTCCGGATCGATACGACTTAGGGACCTTCAAGAAAAGAGCTTACACCTTTCTAAAAGGCCGGTAACGCATCTGGTGTTGCGGTTGTTCATGGGCGGCGGTAGTCACTTACCATCACCCTTTTTACTAGAAATCAGGAATTCCATCCTAGTCCTCACGGTTGACATCGCAACTGCATCTTGATTCGTAATCGAAGATAGATGTAGATGTCTATGGGCCACAGCAACCACTTACCATCAGGTGGACTGTGTGCTCGTTTGTCACCCTTATCATATAAAAAAAATCAGGTGAGCCGCATGCTCGTTTGTCCCCTCTTCTATAAAAAAAACTAAAACTACAATAATATGTCAAGACATAGATATTGGTATAGCTTATAAGTTATAAAAATATAATGCAAAGTTTAATGAATAACGGTAGAATAGTAGGCGTAGTTTAAACATACGAAACTCATTACCTGTTGTTAGCGCCTTTATCTTGTATATGGGATAGGTATAGGAGTAGATAGGAATAGGATAAGGGCTAATTCAAACCCGTTTGACCACTACTGTCTGCTTCACAAATAATATAATGATGTATTCTAGTTATTTAAAAGCAAATTGCACACAATTTTCTTATAGCTCTTTAGTTATACTTACTCATGTTTCCTCTACGTAATTAATTCAAACAAAGCTACCTTACAATCTTAATAGCAAATACGAAGTATCAAAAATTAGTAGATGAAATGTTTTCATGGGGTAATACCTGAAGGAGTATTTGCCTCTATAGTATCTTGCGGGGGTAATACGAGCTATGAATGTATGGCTATGTATGGCTTACACCGACTGCAACATTATAGCCTTCCACCTTTACCGCATGTCGGCAAGAACACAGGGAAGCTATCACAACCGCAGCTATAACAAATAAGCGACTCGACTTTGGCTGTGTAGTAGGAAAAGCGGGGTCTCCAATACTTCTTCTGCAGTCCAACAACACGCATCTAGAGTTGATTCGCTAACCCACTTAGAGCGCCAGCTCTACTATAATTATTCATTGCGGCATGTCTAGTTTCATTTTTCGGGTAGTTGCGATAGAAGCGATAGTGTACACCACGTGTAAGAACGACTGTTATTTGTTAATTAAGAGCTTTACCGCGTCGCGTCACGTTTCGAGTTGTCCCAGGCTTCAATTAAATTCTATCATTTATACGCGGAGCACCACGCTATAGCTGCAATACGGTACGATTGGAGAGTACAATAGCAGTATAATGCTTCGTATGATCATGTAGGGGAACTGGAGGGTGGAACATCCACTTAACAACAGCTGAACTGTGTTATCGTGTGTTTGATTGTCAATCGCTAATGCGTCTGCTATTTGGGTTGATTACTGTTGAGAATGATTCAGAAACATTACATTTTTATACAAAATTCAAGTAAATTATTACTAAACAATTTTTGTAGTCATCTATACATATAAAATGCTTTGTCCTGAATGACTGACTGACGGATCAACGCACAGCCTAAACCGCTGATCGTAGAGACCTGAAACTTGGAGAGTGTGTTCTTTGTATGATGTAGGCATCCGGTAAGAAATTATTTTCTGAAATTCTACCCCTAAGGATGTTAAAAACGGGGGCAAAGTTTGTATGGGACAACGTTTCCGATAAGATTCCTTGGTCCAATCTGTTTCAAATTTTGTATAAACATTCTTTAACAGAATTGATGGAAGACGTGTTTCGTATTTTATTGAAACTCATCGCCTAACGGGGTTAAAAAGGGGTAGAAAGTTATTTTGGGGATAAATTGCATTGAAGTTGATATCAATACTCCTTAGTGCTTTTGACACATGTTTGAAAACTCAAAACGCTGACACATACATAAAAGCTTAGTGCAATGAATGTTTAATATAAAAGAATATTCAAATCGCATTCGAATTCAAAATTTCAATTTTGTTTGTTCTTGAATTATTTGAATGAAAACTTACCTTATACTTTAATTTTCCTTCGAAAATGCCTTGGAAATCTTAGATTACCGACTTAGCGAATATTTGTGATTGCTGTATAATTTGTTTGGAAGTTCTTTTTCACTATATTATTAAAATATTTTGAGTATAGCTAATTTAATTTCTTTTTCATTCGTTGTTATAATAATTAAATAAGATTCTATGAATATGATTTGTAAGTGTATAATATAGGTTTTTAGTTTTAATTGTAAAAATATCTGTGTTTAATTTGTTGTGTATAATAATATAATATTCTTTTTGTTTTAATATAGATATATAAGTAGGTGGTAGTTTGTCGTAGAAGTTTAATTTAGTGTGCATTTTTTAGCAATTTTCTTATATTTATGAATTTGTCTGTGTTTATTTTTAAAAATGGGAGCAGAGATGGTTAACATATATGGGAAATATATAAACCTTACTATTGTACCAATAGTGGGGGATAACGCATGTATTTTCCCTACGCTTTCTTATTTGTTGTACGGCACACAAGAACTATCAATGTATATTCGTGAAGAAATTGTGCGTCATGTAACGAACAATTGGGATGTATTTGCTGTTATGTCTCATGATCATCATGGCAACAATTATGGGACAAACGAAGAATATACATTAGATATGTTACAACACGTGTGCTCCGGAGTTGGCACCGGTCCTAACGCGTCTTTTCCGGTACTCCTACTCCCAAGGCGTAGTCCCGAATTCATGGAAGACAGCTTTTGTCCACCCGATCCCTAAAAAAGACGACCGCTCAGACCCGTCAAACTACATGCCTATCGCGATCACCTCCTTGTTCTCCAAAATAATGGAATCCATTATCAACTGCCAGCTCATCCGGTACCTTGAGGATCACCAGCTGATTAGTGACCACCAATACGGTTTTCGTCGGGGTCGATCAGCTGGTGATCTTCTGGTCTACCTGACCCATAGATGGGCGGAGGCAGTAGAGTCCAAGGGGGAGGCGTTGGCCGTTAGTCTGGACATTTCGAAGGCCTTCGATCGGGTTTGGCACAAAGCGCTTCTTTCGAAGCTTCCTTCCTATGGGCTTCCCGAGAAATTGTGCAATTGGATCACCAGCTTTCTTGCAGATCGGAGCATCAAGGTCGTTGTAGACGGTGCATGTTCTGACTACAAGCCTATTAACGCTGGTGTTCCACAAGGCTGTAAGCTATCACCAACGCTGTTTCTTCTGCATATCAATGATATGTTGCTAACTGGTAACATTCATTGCTATGCAGATGACAGCACTGGTGATGCTCTATACACCGGCCGTGCTAATATTTCTCGAGAAAACGTCTCCGAGTACAGGAACAAACTTGTGTCTGAAGTCATGTCTTTGCTGGACAAAGTCTCGAACTGGGGGCGACTAAATCTAGTCCAGGTTAATCCTCAGAAGACACAAGTTTGCGCGTTTACCACTAAAAAGAACCCCTTTGTCGTATCTCCTCAGTTTCAAGGCACTCCCCTGGTTGCCTCAGCCAGTATCGGAATCCTCGGTGTCGACATATCGAGTGACGTGCAGTTTCGTGGTCACTTGGAAGAGAAGGCCAAATTGGCCTCTTAAAAGCTTGGCGTGCTCAGCAGAGCGAGACAGTATTTCATGCCGGCACAACGCCTGCAACTTTACAAGGCGCAGGTTCGGCCTCACATGGAATACTGTTCTCATCTCTGGGCCGAGGCATTCCAGTGCCAGTTCCTTCCACTTGACCGCATCCAGCGCAGAGCGGCTAGAATTGTCGACGACCGAGTCCTTTCCGATCGGCTCGACTCATTGGCGCTGCGAAGAGATGTTGCATCTCGTTGCATTTTCTTTCGCATCTACCATGGGGAGTGCTCTGAGGAATTGTTCGGATTAATCCCAGCCGCCAAATTTCACGAACGCACATCGCGGTAGAACTCCCGATACCATCCACACCATCTGGATGATTGGCGGTCCACCACTGTGCGATTAAGAAGATGTTTTCTTCCTCGCACGACTTCCTTGTGGAATCGATTACCATCAGCGATTTTTCCGGACCGATACGACTTAGGGACCTTCAAGAAAAGAGCGTACTCCTTTTTAAAAGGCCGGCAACGCATCTGCAATTCCCTCCCTGGTGTTGCAGTTGTTCATGGGCGGCGGTAGTCACTTACCATCAGGTGAGCCGCATGCTCGTTTGCCCCCTCCAAACAAAAAATTCTTTCTACGTAACCAAACCACCGAAGCATTCCTTTTTTAATCCTAGTCACAACGTCATCTTGCAAACCACACTTTTCTCTTATCACACTATTTGTCACCCTGTCATTCAGATTCAGCCCTAGCATACTCCGTAATGACCCCATTTCTACAGCCTTTATTCTACTCTCATGTTTCTTCTGCCATACCCAACTTTCACTACCATACATTAAAGAAGGGACTAACACACCATAATGAATTGCCATACGTGCCTTCTTTGACACATTCTAACTCTTCATAATAGCTTGAAGAGCCCCATTTACTCTATTTCCTGCGTTCACTCGTCGTTCTATATCCTTGTCATATCTACCATCCCTGCTAAATAAACATCCCAAATATACAAACTCATCCACTTGCTCAATCAACTCTCCTTCTACTCTTATTACACATAACGTTTTAATTTCTTCTCTTTCAAAAACCATCACTTTCGTCTTACTTGCGTTTACTTTCATACCCCTTTCTTTTAATGACCAGTTTATTAAATTAACCATCATTTGCAACTCGGCCGCCGACGATGCAAATATGACTTGATCATCGGCGTACAAAAGGCATTTGACAGTTAAATCATCCATTCTCAACCCATATTCTTCAACTTTCAAAGTTTGCAAACAACTGTCCATAAATAGGTTAAACAGCCACGGAGCAGCTACACAACCCTGTCTGACACCTTTTTGAATGCCAAACCAGTCCGAGTAGGCCCCGTTGATCCTAACACAAGCACTAGTGCTTGTGTCAGTCCCTATAAAAAGACTTTAATGCCTGTATCAGACCAGCGCTCAACCCAAATGAGGTCAGTTTTTACCATAACACGTTCCTGTTCACTCTGTCATAAGCTTTTTCCAAGTCCATGAACGCACAAAAAACTATCTGATTTTTAACCAAAAATTTCTCCGCAATCATGCGCATGGAAAAGACTTGATCTGTACACCCCATCCCCTTTCTAAATCCAGCTTGCACATCCCAAATTTTTCCATCAGTTTCTTCCATAACTCTTTCAATTAACACCTTAGCATACAGTTTACCCACAATGCTAAACAAGCTGATACCACGGTAGTTTTTACAGTCCCGCTGCGATCCTTTTCTCTTATATATTGGGACTATAACGGCTTTGCACCAGTCTTCCGGTACCCGCTTCAGTTCCCAACATAAATTAAACAAGGTGTACAGCAGGCCTGCAACCACACCCTCTCCAGCCCTTAGCATTTCGAGTGATACTCTATCATATCCGGCTGCCTTACCTGCTTTCATGCTTTTCATTGCTTTCACTATTTCATCTACACTTTTCTCTCTACCTCTCTCCACTTCTTCCGGAATTTCTATTTAACGTACTTCAGACGACTCTTCACTCTTAAACACGCTTTCAAAGTATTCCTTCCATCTCTTTAAATTCGAAACTTCATCATTCAGCATGCAGCCATTCTCGTCGCGTATAGCATTCATTCTAGGCTGTTTTGAATTTCCCCTGGCAGTTGTTACGAGCTTCTAGAACATTTTAATATTTGCCTGGAAGTTATCAGACATTCATCTATCATTCTTATCTATCCTTTTCTGCTTTTTCCTTTCAACAACTTCTTTTACTCTCTTATTTATACGTCTAAAGTCTGCCTTTTTTCTTTCAATCTCATCATTCATACCGCCAGAATTACCAGCTTTGGTTGCTAGTAAATCTAGCCATGCCCTCTTTTTTGCTTAAACTTTCATCCGTAACTCATCATCCCACCACAACGTATTACTATTCCTTTCATTCGTTCTCTTACTTACACCACATACTTCGGTGGCTGTATCCACCAAAACTTTCTTAACATTATTCCATACATTCTTCAAATCTAAATCATTCATACAAAATTCATTCAACACACTTATATGTTCCCTCAGTCTGCATTTATACTTCTCTTTCACACCTTCATCTTGTAACCTCTCTATTCTTATACGCTGTAACACAGTGGTAGACACAGATGTCCGATGCCGCCAACGCTTGAATAGACCATTAATTAGGCATAAGACCAAGTAATGATCCGTCCCTACGTTGGACCCCCGGTAAACCCTTGTATCTACCACTGCGCTCCTCATTCTTCCATCCACAATTATGAAATCTATCATGCTTTTATCATCCCCTCTTTCCCATGTATACATGTGAATCCTCTTATGGCGAAAAAAAGTGTTCGCCACAAAAAAATTCTTTTCCACACATATGGTGAGGAGGTCTTCACCATTCTCATTTATTCTTTCATCGCCAAACGCTCCTAATATCCTTTCATAACCAGACCTCTTCACTCCAACCCTTTTATTAAAATCTCCTAACATAATAATATTTTCATTTTCCTTGCATATCGTCAACACCAGACTTACCATGTAACAAAACTGCTCTCGGATATAAGTGGGCTTAGACATATCTGGGGCGTACACCCCAAGCACAAACAACTTCTTTAAGCGCACTTTCATTCGTATCCACAGCAGCCTTGGGCTTACACATTCATACTCTTTCACACATTGACCCATTCTTTCTGAAAGGATGACACCGACTCCCTGGCATGCCCCCTCGGTCTCATCTACACCAGACCAGTAAGCGGTATACATGCCATGTGCAGTGACATCTCTTCCCTTTCGTTTCATCTCATTCACACATAACACATCTATTCCTCTATCATTCATCATTTCGCATATTTCATCCATCTTATCATTCATTGCTCCACACATATTCCAGCCAGACGAGCCTCCGCAATCCACTTTTCGCCCCTCCAGGAGACAGGACGTGACGGGTAGCGAACCTCGTCGCCGGTTTTCATCCCGGAGATTCTTGCACCGGGAACTCGGGGCCATTTCTTTAAATTGTTGGCTCATGGTGCGACATAAGGTGTGGTAGATTTTACACTGCTACCACACGGCGAGGAGCCGAGTCTGTCGTTTCGGCTTTGTCGCTCGTTTATCACCACCCGTGGGACACGTGTAGGGTGGGCCTAGGGTTAAGTGGTCGAAGCCTACGGACGCGAGCGACTCATCCCCTAAATATATAAAAATTACAAAATTAATAACGTAAAACACCAATTAAAAATCCTATTATAACGATTTTCTTGGCAACAATAATTTTTATATCTTAAAAAATCTTTTTAAAAGGAATGTACATAATTAAAAATAAATTTAAGAAACATTATTTTTAATTATTTGCAGTATCGGGAAGTCATTTGTTGTCAGACAACTATTTAGGTTAATGAAGAACTTATTTAATATATCAGAGAGGAAGTCACTTATCACATTCGATTAATTAATTCACGCGCGGAAAGCATTTTATTATTATTATTTTATTTATTATTAGCATTTTATATATTTTATACATTAATTATTCACCTAATTCCAATGTGTAAAGCTACACAAGGTCTTGACTGTTGCATTGTACTATATTTTTTGAGTCTCTTGGGGGAGACTGCTACCCCCCCCCCCCCCCATGGCGACGCTCTTGTCTCATCTTGATGATATGTACTGATGTAGCCAAAGACGGTAAAACTGCTTAAAGTAATAAAACTATTCACTTTTGTAAGCGGATGTAAAGACAGGTGTTGACAAATTATTCGATTCTATTGATATACGGTATTATCAGCTTGTAATGTTCAAACGAAATCCATGCATTAGATTACAGGTTTTCTAGTAGTGTAACGAGTAAGAGGCTTGGAGAACCTCGGATAGTTGTTTCCCAATCTAGCAAGGATACGTGGTGCCCAGCTTTTGTACAACTATGCACTCATCATTTATGATATGCCTAATCTAAAAGAGGTACTGTTTTAGGCTTATTATATAAATATACTGAACATTATCTAGGGTTAATTGCTTTATGTAAAATTAATATTTAAAGTTATGTGAAGTCGCCCTCCAATCAATCCAATTTAACAGTGGTAGAGCCACGCGGCAGTTTTTGCTGTCGCACGGATGGGCCGGCTCGAACCGGGGTGGTACCACGACCTCACAAAAAACCAGCGTGAAGTAGAGGTTTACCTCTGCGTTTCGCTTGGTGAGTGCAGGTGGCCGGAGGCCCTTTTTACTGGAAATGAGGCATTCCATCTTAGTCCTCACGGGTGACAACGCATCTATATTTTGATTTGGAATAGAGTATAAGACTGTGTGTTCGTTTGTCACACTTATCCTATAAAAAAAATCAAACAAAAGCCCGTTGCTGAATTTGCACTTGAACATGGACTCTGCCTTTATGATATTTTTTATTGGATATGGGTGACAAACGAGCACACAGTCCACCTGATGGTAAGTGGTTGCTGTGGCCCATAGACATCTACATTTATCCTCGATTAGAAATGAAAATGCAGATGCGTTGTCACCCGTGAGGACTAAGATGAAATGCCTCGGTTTCCAGTAAAATGTTTATCTCTGCTTAGCCTAATGGTTAACTGGAAGAGAATGCGTTAAGGCATTAAGTCCGCCATAAGTTTAAATAAATAAACAGATCTTTGTTTAATATTGTTTTCTCTCTATGTAAGAGGCTGTAGACCTTGTAGATGTAACAACTAGCTTATATTTGTGGCTGTCGTCCGAAGGTACTGTATGTAGTATATATAGAATAGCTCCGAACTACCACACGAAGCCTTGGTTGATCCCCCTTGCCCGGCGGGAGATCTCCCCTTTCCATCCATTACCAAATATTGGAGACCTGCGCAAGGCCATTGGCAGTAACTGGATGTGTGAATTCAAGAGTCGTCCTAGATATGCTTAACTTGGACCTTGCCGGCCCCTTCCTAAGTTGACTCTAACGACAGGATGAAATAAGGGAATGCAGTTTGTGACGAATGACTAATGCTTGTTATATTGTAAAATATTTTCAAAAAATGTCCGTTCACGTTTTAGATAGGACTCTACAGTTTACTCAAAATCGATAGACGCGGTGTTATAATCTGGACAGTATCACAAGCGTGTTTCATAGACACAGTGGATTGGAAATCTATTGCGCCCGGTTCCAGGCACGTGCTAAGTGTGGATAGACATGCTCATTGTTATATACATTGCACATGCAGCAGGAACGCTTTGACGAATCATTGTTGGAATAACAGGTAAACGTGTGTTATAAATATGATGCTGTTTAACTAATTTTATTCAACAGATATTGACTAATATTGCTCAAATACTCAAACGCTGCTCAATTTTATGATGGCGTTAACTCTCGTGCTGTCTCTATCACTTTAAGTCAAAGTGACTGTAACACCACGAGACTTAACGACATCTTACAATTTAGTAGCTTTTTAAGTATTTAGCCATTAATATCTAATATGTAAAATTCTCGTGTCGCGGTGTTTGTTACCAAACTCCTCCGAAACGGTTGAACCGATTTGTATGAAAACTTGTGTGCATATCGGGTAGGTCTGAGAATCGGCCAACGTCTATTTTTCAAACCCTTAAAACTTTAATTGATAAGGATGACCTACCCCTAATTATTTTTTTTATTTTTATAACAAATAATTTTATGTTTATTTTATTATAATTTAGCATTGAAAAATACATAAAACTTCAAATTTTCAGCCTTCTACAATCAACCCCTGTTTTTTAATCGCGATTTTTATAACCAAATAATATTTCTTAGAAATAATGTATATGGCAAAACAACGTTTGCCGGGTCAGCTAGTGACTATTATAACACTTTAGATTATTCTTGTACCGAAATAAAAAGCAAGACCCTTTCAAAGTTCGTCATAAAATTAATACATACAGTAGCTTATCAAAAGTCCATTGCTGAACATATGCGCCTACCCTACGAGATCATCTATGGGCCGTAGTTGCCGTGCTTGGCAGGCAGGTTGGCAAACGTAGCGTTTTGATAATTTGGAGTTGTTATATAGTTTAATTTCCGTCTGTCGGCTCTTTCGATACCCACGGGATGATATGAGGTTGTGGCTTCTCTTACGCCGCCGTGCCTCTGCACTGCGAAAAAATATATTGTGGTTTAATTAACAATTAGAATGTAATGGATTTTTTTTTAAATATGATTCCGGCTGGGCACCTAAATGATGATAAACAGAAATTGGTAAAGTGCAAAGTGTCTGAGAACTTAATGGACAAATATTGCTTGCTTATTTTGGAACGAAGTTCCTTTTCGGACGGTACGAATTTCGCAGATGGGGGCTAGGCAAGATAAAGTGTGAGATTTTTCCGTCACGACCCCTTCTGACGTAATGTAGACGGCCTTGGCGGCTATAAGGAAGCGAGACGGAATGATATCTCGCAATTTTTCTTATTTTGCCATGAAAGAAATATTATTTTATTTTAATTGACGCTTCGTTTTACTAGACGCTAGTAATTCATTTATTTGTATTTGTTAATCAATAATATAATAAGTTTATCAATAATAATATAATACTACAAGAATCAAGAATCAAGAATCAAGAATCATTTATTTGCATAAAACACGGTAAATAAGTTGTTACATCAAATAAAGATCAACATGTTTTGTCCTGTTAGGACGTGCAAATATTTAAGTATATGATCAATTGAATTTAAATTAGTTATTATTTAAACAGTATAATAATTATTATTATAGTATTCATATTTAAAATCATAATTCATTACAAACATATTGAATTAAATTAAATTGAATTAAAATTAGTTATTATTAAAACAGTACAATTATTTTTATTATTATAGTAGTCATATTTAAAATCATAATACATTACAAACCTTATATTCTTGGTCAAGTGAATTTATTTGTTATTAAAAAAACTCCTTAATATTATAGAAAGCCCTGTCCACCAACCACATTAAAAGTTTGCTTTTAAATTTATTAAGAGGCAATGACTTTATGTCGCTAGGCAGTTTATTAAACACCTTTATTGCCATCGAGTAACAGCTCTTATAAGAGGTTGCCTTCTTTCTAAATGGAAGAACTAGTTTATCCTTGTACCTTGTATTAAAACTAACAACATCACTATTTTTTGTAAAAAACTGTTTATGTTTTTTGACCAAGACACCCAACTCGAAAATATAAATGCTAGGAAGTGTTAGAATTTTTAGGGTTGGAAAAAGTTCTCTACAAGAATATAATGGACCAACCCTGCAGATTGCCCTTACACACTTTTTTTGAGCAATAAAAGGTTTGTTCACTGTACATCCATTTCCCCAAAGTATTACGCCATATCTCAAAACGGGATCTATATAGCCATGATAGGCGAGTAAAGCAGTTTTTTGAGATGAAGTCCTTGACAATCTTCGTAATGGGTAAATGAACTTATTGATTTTTGTACATACTTCTTCAATGTGTCTTTGCCAAGTACAACCATCATCAATATGTATCCCCAAGAATTTTATATTTTGAACCTCCTCTAGTTTTTGTCCATTTAAATTAATGTCAATAGTTTCTTTATATTTCCTTAGGTTAAATTGTATAATTTTTGTTTTGCCTAAATTTACTTTGAGTCTATTCTTGTATAGCCAATCTGTGACACTTATAAAAGCTGTCATTATTTTATCATTGTAATTGGATTTAATGTCAGTACTTATTATGAATGAAATGTCGTCAGCAAAAAGTACAGACTAACTTGCAATTGATAAAGTCAGGTAGGTCATTCACGTAAAGCAAAAAGAGAAGAGGCCCCAGGACACTCCCTTGTGGGACTCCACTACAGTTGTGTTTATATTTGGATCTGTACGATGTCATTACATTATTAACGTCTATATCATTTATTTCAACACACTGTTCTCTACCGCTTAGATAAGATTTTATCCACTGTAATGCTGGGCCCCGAATGCCATAGCAGTACAGCTTATCAATTAAGATATCATGACACACTACATCAAAAGCTTTACTCATATCAAAAAATACTGCAGATACTAGGTGACCTTTGTCAATACAATTAATTATTTCGGTAACCAATGAATAGGCTGCTAATGTGGTCGATTTATTTCTTTGAAATCCATTTTGCTCTACTTTTAGAATGTCAAATTTTGTTAGATAGTCGTATATTCTAGAATACATAATTTTTTCAAAGATTTTAGACACTATAGGTACTAAAGTAATTGGTCGATAATTATTTATGTCACTTTTATCATCCTTTTTATGTAGCGGTTTTACTATTGAAAACTTGAGAGCTGTTGGAAAGCATCCTTCTATAAACGATATGTTAACCAAATGTGACAGAATTGGCGATAATTCTTCAGCACACATCTTAAGAATTCCAGTTGCTATGTTGTCGTAACCAACTGATAGTGTGTTTTTCAACGAAAGTATTACTTTTTTATCTCATATTTATTTGAAGGACGCAAAAAAATACTTTTCATATTATGTTTAGTTAATGTTTTATCAATTTGTTTCACTTTATTCGGTGAATGAATAAAATGTTTGTTTAAATTCTCGGCCATTAGTATTTTGTCACTAGTAACTTTATTATTTATTTTTAATTCTTTAATACTTTTTGGGATATTATTAGCTACAGTTTTGTTTTGGATAATAATAATAATAATAATAATAATAATTGTTTTATTTCAGACCTTGATCCATAATTTGTTAGTAATACATTATACACCTTAAATACTAATGTTAGTTTCTTAAATATGTAAAATTACTTTTTAACACACTGTTCCAGTGACTTAGCATATGCCCGTCACATCGTTCGGCGAACATGTTCAGAATACTGTTGCGGCTGCCACGCATTCTACTCAACAGGGAGTATACTCGTTTACGCATTATTGCAAAGAAGTCATCTGTTCTTGCTTCTGCGAACATACCTGATGCGCTACAAAAGCGAGGCAGCCCCAACAGGGCTCTGAAAATGTTATTATATAGAACACGAAGGTCACTGTAAGCGCGCTTTGTATATGTTGTCCATAAGCTGCATGCGTAAAAAGATTGACAGTAGGTTTTAAAAAGTGCAATCTTGACTTCGTTGCTACACCGTGCAAACCTACGAATCAACATATTTCCACGGACCGACAGTGCCCTTCGCTCCCTCTCGATGTCCATGTCATCTTTACAATTTTCAGTAATGTAGTGACCTAAATATTTAAATTGTTTTACTCTCTCTAGAGTAGTACCATTAAGCATAATAGGAGGCACATACTTCGGACACTTATTTCCGGCTCTAAAAACCATAAACTGGCTTTTCTTAGCATTGTATACTAGACCATGTCTAACAGCATAATCCTCGCAAACACGTAACAATTTTCTAAGAGCACTGACAGACGGAGCAAGCAGCACCATATCATCTGCATAACTTAAATTGTTTAAGCATACTCCATCTACATAGCATCCGATATACATGCTGCTCAACTCACCAATTAACTCATTAATGTACAGGCTGAACAGATTTGGTGAACTTAAACCCCCCTGTCTCACTCCATATTCTAGCCCGTACGGATGAGAAAACTCGTCTGCCCACTTAACACTATTTATTTGATTGCTGTACCAATACTCAAACATCGCGATAAGTTCAACAGGCATCTCGGTTTTCCTCAACTTACTCCACAATATTTCATAGGACACCATATCGAAGGCTTTTGACAAGTCTAGAAAACAAGCATACACAGGTGTTTTTCTGTCCGTATAGTACTCGACGGTTCGCTTGAGGGCCAAAATGGCACTCTCTGTTGAAAGACCAGACCGGAAACCGAATTGGGCATCGTGTAGCTGCAAATGTTTTCTTAAATACCCATCAAGTAGACCGTCCAGCACCTTTGCTAATATTGTAGCCAACGATATAGGTCTATAGTTGGTTATGTTCGAGATATCCCCAGTTTTATTTTTGAGAATTGGAACAACAATAGTTTTCATTAAATTATTTGGCAGATATCTATGTCGCAGGCACAGTGAAAAGAACATACCCAACACCCTAGGAAGATGGTCACCAGCATGATGTAAATGCTCAATACTGAGATCATCATACCCAGGGGACCTCCCCCTTTTCATGTTCGTAATCACTGCACCCACCTGTTTAGCTGTGAAGCGAACCGGGTTTATGTCAGGCGACACCTCCGTAGAGGTTTTACCATTCATGGGTCCTAAAGGAGAGTCAACTTTAAAATATTGCCTAAATTTTTTAACAATCTGTTTTTTCTCACTAGTGTTATCAATGCTCACAGGAAGGCCCGGCCGCGGATTTAATTTATTTGTGGATTTCCAAAAATTTTTGAAGTCCTTATTACAATGTTGAGAAGCTATAATATCCATTCTTATTTGCTCTTCCCGATTCTGGCACCATTTTAACTTAGACTTAAAACAACGTCTGCTTTCACACATTTGATCATACACAATACCCGTTTTAGGTTTACCACATTGTAACCAATTATAAAATTGTATCCTGGACTTCCTATGAGCATCGTGTACATATTTATTCCACCCGACTACTGTTTTCTTTTTTCTAGTAATGGCACTGCCTTCATATGTTATAATTGCGGCCTCGCATAAGGTGTTCACTATAGTCTTATACATTTTATCTAAAACCTCTATGTGATCTAGACACTCACACATACGATCACAACAATGATAGAACTCCACCGGTAAATGCATATCTCTAAATTTCGAATTACAATATTCTTTATATTTATTTATTTGATGTGGTTTTCTGTTACCCCATATTATTTTATTATTTTTACCTATATTTTGTGACATTTTGGACCTTACAAGTGCTAAATCACAGGTAATACATATAGGGAAATGATCCGACCAATAAATGTTGTATAAAATATCAACATTGCGTATAGTTTGATACGCGGCAGTAGTAGTCACACAGTGATCAAGCCACCTTCTACTGCCGTGTGCATCACTTACATAAGTAAAAGAGTCAGAGTTCATACCGAGTTTGTCCATATCAGCGCACTGCCAACACTGATCCATACAAAACTTTAATAATTCGTCACCAAATAGCTCACCTGGGTGAGCGTTGAAATCGCCAACAATGAAAACTGTTTCTATCGCACAACTCTCAATGATAGCACTGATTCTACCTAAACACTCTGTGAACTCAATTAAGTTTTCATTTTTATCCACTGGCATATAAATACTAAAAACCAGTATGGATCGATCACTAATAACGGCCTTTATTGCACATACCCGAGGACTTTCACAGTCAATCACTGTCACTGAAGTAAACGCCGCCTTACGCCACAAAATCGCAACACCCCCATACGGCCTGCCGCGAAGCAAACCAGCTGACGTATTAACTGCTGACGTACCAGTGCCCGCAAATTCATGGTTAATAGAATTCAATAAAGGAAGCTCATCACACAGCAACCACGTTTCTTGAAGCGCTACAATGTCAGCTGACTGACACAGTGACCTCACACATACCTCAGAGCGCTTTATACTCTTGCAATTGTAAGTTATTATTTTGAAATTACTATCCATTAATATTCTTATTTTTATTTTAACAGTAATAACTTAAAAAGTATCTATTTCTCGTTCTTATTCTTTAAATGAATGAATCTTCGGAAGGAGATGCCATCCGGCCACAACTTATCATCCAAAAAAGTATTGACCCTATTTTTAGATACCAATAATTTGTAACTGTTGTATCCTTTATCCTGTTTCATATCAATCTTTTCTAAACTTACAACCTCTTTAGTTTTTTCTTGTATATAATTAATAATATCTGCTTCGGCAGAATCTTTATGAACATTAGATATAAACAAAGGCACTTTTATATCAGCGGCTTTAAATTTTTCAGTGGGCTGTACACTTGCCTTCCCTTTCTGTCCTATAAAACGATTTCTATATCTTTTCCTCTGTACCATAATCCACTCATCCGTTGGGTGATTTACTTTCCATTCTCCTTCATTACAAACCATTTCTGCCATACTAAGTTTGTTTACATTCTGTAATGCACATTCCTTTCCGTTAGCCCCAACTAACGTACTCGCTTGTGGCGATCGTAGCGGCGGTGGCGGCGAGACTCTTGTTAGATTAGCGGCTCGAGACGCTGTAGATAGCACCGGTACCGTAGTCACAGCTTCGATGTTTGTCGAACGAGTTTCCATCGTAGGGGCGCCGTTTTCGTTGTTAGTAGATTCATATTCTGCATTATACGATAGCGCAGTCGGTCCGCTGTCCAACAGATACCCTCCTCTTTTTTTGCTAACGTTCACATCCAAAAGATTTGTTGGGACACAAATTTCTTTCTTTAATTCTTGTATGCGATTATTAACCTCTTCCTTAGTAACATAGGATTCTTTCATGTAAGACATTTCCGCTTTTAATGTTTGTATATCCTTGAGCAATTTTGTCACATCTATATGATCGTAACTAACAGGGGGTAATTTATTCAAGTCCCTAGCAACAAATATAGGGAATAATTCTGGATCATTACCCTTAAAAAATGCAATCATGTCTTCTATGTCTCGAACATGTTTCCCGGAGCCCTTTCTCAAACGTCTACTTGTTGAAGTCGATGTCACCGAAGAAAATAATAAAATCTTCGCTTTCTCAATATCGTCAGCAGAAAAACCACTTGTACAAATTCGCACAATTTGATCTTCAGTTAACACCTCTAATTTATTCTGCAAGTATGCTAACACTTCGTTAATAATAATGTTGCACTCCTTACACTTTACTGCATCCATTTTTAATCTCGTACGCAACCTGTCGATCGCGCGTTCGTGACACAACAGTACTAACAGTACCAGTAATAGTAATAATGTGTGCTGCCTTGCATTTGTTTTTACTATTTGAGATATACTTTCAATTGCTAATTTTTTGGGATTTACTTATAACTTTTTTTAGAATGTTAGTATAGAGGTAATATTTTGACTTGTTTGATTTTTTTTTACTAGGTCTTGATGTATAGTAATTGTACCTCAACTTCCTTTTTGTTTTACAAGACTTTTTAAGTCCTGCTGTTATCCATTTAGGACCACAAGTTTTTATCTGACGTTTAATTTTAATCACTGGAAAGCATAAGTCATAGAACAATCTAATTATGTCATGAAAATTACTAAAAGCTAGGTCAAAGTTTGATTCGTCATATATGTCATTAAATGTCAGTTGCTTTATTATTTCTTTAAATTTTCTCCTATTGTCAATTCTATAGTCTCTTCTATGTATCCAATGTGTATTTATGTAAGTTTTATATTTATAAGGAAATGTTATACTAAGCGTTTGACCCGTGTTATGGTCAGATAACCCCAATTCATATATTTTACCTTCGGCTTCTCGGTCATTGCTTATAATATGATCTATACAAGTTTTCTGTCTGGTAGGCTTTTGTATGTGATGAGTGAGGTTATTGTTTAGTAAAATGTTTTTGTAGAATTCAGAAGCTGGTGTGCACTTAAGTGTGTCTATATTAAAATCTCCGGCTATAATGATTTTAAAGGTATTATATCTGTTACAAATATTATAAAGCATGTCTTGAAATTTATTTAAAAAGTCTGTTACATTGGACTTAGGTATTCTATAGATGCAGATAACACAACAGCGATGGTCTGGCAAAATGATACCACATACCTCAAAAGTGTTTTCTGTTTGATATTTATTAATTATTGTAAGATTTGCAAAAATAAAATTATTTTTACAAAGTATGCATACACCACCTCGTTTTACGTCAAGCCTTGAATAACAATTTGCAATAGTGTAGCCATCCAAATGCACACACACTTCTTCACCTGCTTTCAGAAATGTTTCACTAAGGCATATAACATCTAATTCACATTCTATTTCACGAGGAAAATCAGTTATGTATATCTGCAACAAATCAATTTTATTAAGAAGTCCAGCTATGTTTTGGTGAAAAATTGTATTTGTTTTTTACAGACGAAAAAAAATTGTCACGTTTTGACCCTTCAGATGTTACGTCGATTTTAGCATTTACATTTTCGTTCCGGTGCCTCGCATAATTGTTTTCATAGCAAAAATAATCTGAGATAGTTTTCTGTGTGATTTTCATACTTTTCTGTTTATTTACATTTTTATGGGGAAAACGGATTAAATCATGACGTTTGTTAAAGCTAAGGAATTTTTCGTTGTAGTCAAGGCTATTTATTAAAAAATTTAATTTAGTACAAATGTCAAAGCGGTTTTTTTTATCGTCAATGTGAATAAAATGACAATTATTGAAATTGTTACATAGAAGGCGAATATTCCTATTCAACAGGTTTTCATTCAGAAAAATATTTTTTAGTATGCTTATTACAATAATAGTTAAGTTCTGGTTTTTTTTCAAAAATGCAGATAGTTCTAATAATACTTTAGTGGGGTTACAGTCATTTTCACCAACATTAATTACTATTTTATCTTTATTATTAAAAACAACATTTTCGCATCCATTAAGAATTTCTTCTGTAGGCGCTTGCGGTTTTGTATCTGCTGTAATACAATATTTTTCATATTTGCTGTTGAGTCTTGATCGAATCAGTGAAGAAGCTAAGTCTACACATTGTTGCCCACCAAATATGTGTATCTTATTTACAGTTTCATTAGCCGTAGTAGTGATTTTAGACGACGTGATGTCTTCTAGTGACGTATCCTTATCGATTTCCTTAGTTTTAGCTTGTATTGTAAAATCAGGGCAGTAACTTGTTTGTATTGAGGAATCGTCAAGGGATTTGTTTTGTCTCATAAATGTCGAGTCTCTTTTTATTTTTGACTTGCGCTTTCTGGCACTCCGTGAACATATGGCAGTTAAGTGCTTTATTCGATTTTTTTGCTCGTGGACTTCTTTTTGTAAAACATTGTTTTCCATGTGCAAGTTTTCTATTTCTGTATGTGCACTGGCAAGTTTACTATTCAATTCCTCTATTTTTTGCTTTAATTGAATATATTCGTCTTCATAGTCACGAGTAGAAAGATCAAGGAGGCTTCTTCTGGGAGATAACGAAATATCCTCCATAGAATTATTATTTTCTTCTAGTAATGAGTGAACTTTTACGTCATTATTTATAGGTTCGTATTCATTTTCCCTAGTAAATTGCTTTCTAAGAGTTATGTTGTCTATCATAATATTAGAATTTTCTTGTGCTGTACTCGTATATGCTTGTGATGTGCTTGCTTTAGGAGTACTTATAAAAATGGGATTAATTTTACATGATTTTGTAGGTAGTGTATGTTTATTTAAGCATTTGTTGCATTGCCATTGATTCTTGCAGTCAGATGTCATCAAATTAAATTTCCTTATGGTCATATTTACACATGAAATGTCATAATTCTTTTTACATACAGAACACTTGACACTTTCCTTTATTTTTCTTACATTTAAAACATTTTTTGGTTCTGGAAGCGGGCTTTTTATTTATTGGCGACATTTCAGCAAAAATAAAAGATAACATAATAAGGTTTGAACCACCACTTTCCGGCCGTTAAACAAGTCTCGGTTCAACGCTGTGACCGTTGAGCTACGGTAACGACATGCACTTACTACGAAAAGTCTGTACAGGTTGTTCCATCAAATTGCGTTTGAGTCCTTTTGTGACCTTATATGGTAATAGTTGATTTCGAACGCGATCGTCCGATGAGTCACACACGTCACATAACACTGTTTGATACAACCAAAACACGTTTGAGCCGTTATTTATACACTAACATCACTTTTGTTAAATGTTAAATCTACACAGTCTTCTCAGTTATTTAAAATGAATCGATTGGTATATTTTTTTTTGTACTCGTAAGAATAATCCACTTTAACCTTTAAAAATAATAAAATACACGGAGACAAACTAAGTACGTGCGCTCGGGTAAATTGTTACGATAGTAGGTTACGAAAGGAACTTTGTTCCAACCGAGTGTTCCACGACACTCACGCATGTTTTTTTTTTTTTGATTTGAAAGATCTGCATATTATTGCAGCTACATAACATTTTTTTCTTCTTTTTTCTTTTTTTTTTTTAAAACGTTACCCCCACACTAGGATTTTCTCCTGTGTCGTGGAGGCAGTTTACAAACATAAATTGCACAAGGACAAACATCCAGACCCGGAACAATTATTTGTAGGCCATACAAATACTTGTTCCGTGTGGGATTCGAACCCGCGGCCCCCAGTGCAACAACTGATTGCTAAGCCACTGCGCCACGGAGCCGTCAAACAGATAAAAAACCTAAATACAACTTTCTTTAAAGAAAATGGCATTGTTTTGTTTAAATGAATGTGATGAAGAATAAGGAATAAGATATAAGAATATTAAATTCTTGGTTGTAGGAATCCTGTTCCTATTCCTAGAAATAGGCTCTGCCTAGGAGTCAATCTGGCCAGATACCATTCTTTTACCCATTTTGTCGCCATATTGCAGTGCTCGTATTCCTGTGTTCCGCTCTTAAAGGCATAGAGAATCAGTATAGTTACAGGCTGAGAGGTATTCCATCTTAGATCTGAAAGGTCACAACGTATCTGTAGCTTCTTTAGCTATAAGTGTCCATGGACTGTTGTAGTCACATTGGTGGACAGTAAGTTTGCTTCCCACTCCAATTTTGGAAAAAAAAATAAGAATTCTATTTCGCGATTTTTTCTTAGTTCCTTAATTTGAGTTTCATATTTACAAATTTAATCAAACTTTGGAATTTATAATTACTGTATGACATAATAATAAGTTCACACTTATTAACAGATCCAACGTGTGAAATATTTGTGATCTATTGTTTGCGTTACACATTTTCCTCGTATCCCTTCTCTTCTTAACAATATCCGATTATTCCTCCGACATTATCATATAGGCGTCGTTACTCGAGTATCTATCACATGTAGGTAATCAAATGCTTTTGTCTGTTTACACTAAGGCACGAAATATATCTTGCGTACAACATCCAATTTTAATAGAATATCGACATTGTTGTCAAAATCAACTATAACGTTTTTGTTTTATATACAAAAACTTTTTAATTGGCCGAGTGTATTTTCTAAATTGTTTAAGACTTTTGTTTAATGTGCCGTAAAATTATTTTCTAATCTTATATTAGAATAATACGTGGTAGAGCCATGCTGCAGCTATATTATGGTTATAGCACGAATGGGTCAGCTCGACCGGGAAAGGACCACGCTCTCACAGAATACCAGCGTAAAATAGCGGCTTAACGATGCTGTGTTTCGTTTGGTGAGTGTAGAGAACCGGAGACCCTTTTTACTAGAAATGAGGCATTCCATTTTAGTCCTCAAGGCTCACAACGCATCTCCATTTAGCTTCTTTATCGAAGATATATGTAGACGTCTATGGGCCACAGCAACCACTTACCATCAGGTGGACTGTGTGCTCGTTTGTCACCCTTATCCTATAAAAATAAAAGGTGTGGCCGCCTTGCCTTCGTTTCGCTAGAACCCAAGTTCGATCTCCACTGGCATCACTAAAATTGTTCATGTAACATAATAACATAAAACATAAACACTTACTATTGTTGATTGATCTCGTTTCAGCTGCAAGGAGTAGGGAGAGCGGTGTATCTTAATATCGACATTCTATTTCCATTGCTCCACCTCGAGTTTGGAGGACAGGCCACCCGCATCCACATTCTATATGGATCGGACTGTTCATCCCACTGGGATCAGCCATCTCGGGTCAGCCGCGTAGGTTCTTCGCAGTTAACCGTGGGTGAATAAGCCTTGTTCTGTTACTTTGATCTGTTAGGGCTTAGGACACATCGTGGCAATTATCTGTCTATGTATTTTGGAAAATACGCTAGAAGTTTATAACTTAGTGAATATTATACATTTCAGAAAATGGCAACGTTACCTAGAAGGCCCCGAAGGTAAAAATGTAAAAGCCAATGTCTCGGTTGTCGGAAGACAAATAGCAGCGATTGTTCCGTTTGCCGACATTACACGTTCAGGGGGCAATGTGTCTCCGAGTGCCCCAACGGAACGTAAGTTATAGCATTGTATAAGTGTTTGCTTACTACGATTTGAAATTTATTTCCTTTCGATTATCGCATCCATAATATATCAATCCGTAAATAAACATTTTTCATTGCATAAGAACATTACTACTCTACTTTTTTTACTTACTTAACTTTACTTTAAATATACGAGTATTATGAATATTGCATGCAAATATTACAACAACAACTTTTATGTTAAAAGCTTATAAAAGATGAAGAATATAATTTTCTTTTATATTTTCTTGTAACTTAATTTTTAATTTTAATATATGTTAAATCTTGAACGCGTCCAAGAGTGACGTCACGCCTAGGAACGAACTGGCCGGTCCCGGCCATTACGCTTCGAGCTCCGCACACAGCAACAAGCTTTAAATTTATTATTTGTAATTACTAATTAAATAGCATATTAAATGTACTGCATTTCATTGCGGAGTTTTCATTGAAATATCCTCAAGAAATTGAAGACCAGCGTGATCAAAATGGTGACCTCGACATGATTTATGCGAGAAAAACATCCAGCATATCGAAGATTTCGAAAAATATACCGAACTAAGACGAACCCAACCTCAAGGAATCCGCCATCCACCAGATGCAGCCATTGTTCCGAGGGAAGTTCTTTTTTATTTTCCTTTCTATTTATCTATCCTACCTGTTTCAATTTGCGTAGTCTTTAACGTGGACAACGCATTTGGCTATATACATCTACCGCCATCTTCAAAATATAAAAACGCTCAAATTATTACTTGTTAGTAATTGAACTACGTTCATTATACGTCAATTTAACGAATAATTTATTACATGCAACGTCAATTTAAGTATAAATAAGCATTCTTAACAAAACAATATATAATAGTAGTTTCATATCATTACGCAAACATTGCAATTCAAGTAAACTAGTGTTCATAATTGTAAAAAAATTAAAATAACCTTAATATTTATTTTATTTATAGTTTGCAATTAAAGAAAACATATTGCATTCTAAATATAGTGGTACAATCTATATATTTATTTTGCAACGCCCCAATTTAAAAAGATTTAAAGGAATTGTAGATATTAAACATAGTTGCCGACTATTCCAGGCGTATTCCGGTAACGAAGATTTGCTGTTGCAACAAGAACAATATCAATCGTCGTGCAATCATCGCCTGCAAAACCGGTTTATTAACTCGTCGCTTCATTGAACGTAAAGTATTCACTGTTTATTGTTAACATTGCACATTTAGTGTGAACTAAATTACCTGTTTATATTTACTTTTTGCGAAGTTATTTACACCGTCAAAATGAGTGAATTAAAAGAACTTATTAAACAAAGGGGTCATATTAGAGCTCGACTTACTCTATTTGAAAAATATTTAACACCCTTAATGCATTGCAAAGAAACTAATACATTGAAGATACATGAGCTCAATCTTCGATTAAATAAATTACGTGACCTTTCATGTACCTTTGAGGAAGTTCAGTCAAAAATTGAGATGTTGGATGAAGACACTGGCAAACAAATAGAAGAACGCGAGACAACAGAGAATTCATTTTTTTATTTGATTGCTCAAGCTCAATCCTTGTTAGATTTTTTCGAAAATTCAAATAGGGTTGAATCTTCATGCAACCAAACATGTAATAGGTATAGCAATTTAAAGTTACCGCCTTTAAAAATCCCACCTTTTGACGGCGCTCCAAATAAGTGGCTTTCCTTTAGGGATACATATTTATCTTAAATTCACAACAATGAAAATATTGACGATATTAGTAAATTTCATTACCTTAAATCATATTTAGAGGGAAATGTTTCTTCTGTCATTAACTCTGTTACTGTATCTTCTAAAAATTATGCAACCGCTTGGCAACTACTTTGCGAACGGTATGATAATAAGCGTTTATTGATAAATGAGCACATAAAGGGGCTATTTTCAATTGAACCGTTACATAAAGAGACTGAGGCTGGCATTCGTAATTTAATTGATACGTTATCGAAAAATCTGAGTGCTTTAAATTCTTTAGGTGAATCCACTGACAAATGGGATACAATTATTATTTATATTGCCTCGACAAGGTTAGACAGTGCGACTGCTAGGAAATGGGAGGAATTTCGAAGCAATATAATTTCACCTAACTTAGAAGAGTTCTATTCATTTCTTCGTCAACGCGCAATGGTTTTGGAAACCATGAATGCTAATAGGTCATGCAAAAATGAAAAACGTTAAAGTGCAACAAAAACTTATTCATTTGTTACTTCTTCTACCCAGTCCTCCTTTGACAAGCAGTGTGCAATCTGTAACCAAGGTCATAAATAAATGAGTGTTTAAAATTTAAATATTTACCTATTGAAGAGCGTATTTCTAAGGTTTCCCTATCAAAATTATGTAGCAACTGCTTTCGCGGCGGCCATCAGGCATTTCAGTGCAAGTTGAGTGGCTGTAGAATTTGCAAGAAAAAACACAACACTCTATTACATAAACAACATTCCTCACAAATTATACGCATGCAACAACTTATACCACAACAAAGCAAAACTACACCACAACAAAACCTACAAGAACTAACATCTACTAATAATAATAATTTTACAAAAACAAGTGAAGCAAACTTACCTAACATTACTGTTGAAGCGCCTGTCAAATTATATTAGCAGTTCTCATGCCAATATTAGTCCGTAAGCTGTGTAGGTATGTTTAAAAAATGTTGTACCTGTCGTCGTTGTAAAAATTAAAGATCAAGTAAAGGTCGATTGAGCAAATTACTGCATTTTATTATTAAAAAGAGATCAAATTCCTATCCATGGTCCTAAATCGAAGCCGGATTTGAAAAAACGTAATTGGACAAGATATTATTTAGTGGAATACGCTTGGGAAGTCTTAAATATTCGTTGTGGAAATACCACCGAGGGAGTGAAGATATTTAACCAAGAAATCTGGAGTCTTAGCCCCTTAGATATTGGACTATTATTTAATTTATTTAACCCAGCACTCATTATCAGGTAGTATTTTGTGTAAATCGACTGCTAATTTATCAGGCATTTGCACTAGTCTCCCAATACCAGCCAACATGCCAGAAGATAAGGAGCAAATTAGGAAACAAGCTAGCTACAAGGGACAAATAACTGCTTTTTCAAATTATTTAAATTCACTGAAGGTATCTTCATTGGCTGCTACTGAGGTAAATGAGTTGCAATTACGTATTAGTAGGATTAAGTCAATGTATGAACGATATGATGAGGTACAATTATCCATCGAGTGTAATACTGATAATATAGACGCCCAGATATCAGAACGAACTGAGTTTGAATCCCTGTATTTTAAATCGCTTTCTCTTGCAAAAAGGATCTTAGCAGATTGCATTAAGTCAGATGACGTAAGCAGTGACGGTGGCTCTCATTCCGGCAATCATAAATTTGTTAAACTGCCCACTATTCAACTACCTAAATTTAATGGTTCTTATGATAATTGGTTAGAGTTTCATGACACGTTCATGAGCCTCATACATTCAAATGACGAGATAGATGACATAAATAAGTTTCACTATCTGAGAGCGTCGTTGGAAGGGCCCGCTGCTGTGGTAATACAGTCAATCGAATTCTCGGCAGCTAATTACACCGTCGCATGGACTATATTATGTGATAGATATGATAATAAAAGACTACTTATTCAAAATCACGTGACAGCCTTATTTAATATAGCACCAATTAATAAAGAATTGTCTGTCAACTTAAAACGTCTCATTGACCAAATAAATAAAAATTTACGTGCACTAGAATCTCTCGGTGAGCCAACTAAACAATGGGACACACTTCTCATTCATATTATTACTCAAAAATTAGATGCTAAGACATATCGTGAATGGGAAGAGTCTAAAGGTCGTTTGGAGAAAGATACACCTATTACGTTCGATATATTTTTTATGTTTTTAAAAAATAGAGCCGATTTAATCGAAACACTAGAAATGTCTAATTCTGGTGCTACTAACCGTTTAAATTCTTCTATAAAATATGCTCCAAAAGTTAAGGCAATGGTTTCAGTTCGGGATACCGGTAATAAAAACGGTTCGGCCTTTTCCGCCAAACTGTGTCCTAAATGTAAGGGTGACCATAAGTTAAGCAGTTGTCCTCAGTTTCTTGGATTAAGCAACGATGTGCGTCTACAGTTACTGCCAGAGTATAAAGTATGTTTCAATTGTCTTAATTCAGGACATTATGCAAATCACTGCAAAAAGCCAGGATGCAAAATATGCCACCGAAAGCATAACACTCTCGTGCACGTCGCAGATTACCAGTCAAAACCAATTACAGATATTAATACATCTAACACGAGTAGTGGTAATAATAAGCCCGTTATGCAAGGTCATTTCGAACAAACAAACAGTTCGACAGGCTCACATTTGTCATCCAATTCTAACGCACATCTGTCATTATCCGCAAAGGTAGGCACTGCATCGTGTAGTGAACAAGGCGACGTATTGTTATCGACGGCATTAATTAAAGTTATAGGTAAGAATGGTTGTACATATATTGCTCGTGCTATTCTTGATAGTGGCAGTAACGCTTGTTTAATAACTGAAGAGTTATATCAAAGACTAGGTTTGCCCGCTCAAAATGTAAATCAGTCGGTAGTCGGTATTAATAATGCTTCGGCACACATCAAGAAGATTTGTAAGGTATCGATAAAATCATTGAATGATAACTTCTCTAGTAATCTTCATTGTTTTGTCCTACCATCAATAACCCAAAATGTACCTACTAGATATGTTAATTTGTCAAACTTAAAAATTCCATCTAATATTTCTCTGGCAGATCCTAATTTTCATTCACCTGCTCCCGTTGACATGCTTATAGGTGCTGATGTATTTTGGGACTTAATAGGAACGCAGAGATTAAAATTAGGGGACGGTCAGCCGATTCTTTGTGAAACTAGCTTAGGATGGTTAGTATCAGGTCCGATTGATTATAGATATGTAAAGAAAGGGGTTAACTCTATTAAATGTAATTTTACAAGAATATTTCAAGATGAGGCTAGTAAAGATTTAGATGAAGATATACAAAAACAATTAGTACGCTTCTGGCACCTCGAAGAGGTAAGCCCTGCGTCTCTTTATTCAAACGAAGAAAAATTATGCGAAGAACACTTTTTAAAAAACACCACGCGACTGGCAAATGGTCGATTTTGCGTGAGGATACCCTTAAAACATAATCCTGACGTATTAGGTGATTCTTAGCCACGAGCTAAGAAGTGTTTACTATCGCTAGAGCGCAGGTTAGCAGGTCAATCTCAGGTCTATGAAATGTATAAAGAATTTATGTCAGAGTATGAAAGTCTGGGTCATATGGAGAAATGTGAGAATGATAATTTACCACGTAAGATGCATTTTATACCACATCACGGTGTGCTGCGGGAAAGTAGTACTACTACTAAATTAAGAGTCGTTTTCAATGCTAGCAGTCCGACTTCTTCGGGTGTTTCCTTGAATAATATACAGATGGTAGGTCCCGTGGTACAGGACGACCTTTTGTCCATTCTTTTACGCTTTCGGCTACACAAATACGTTCTCACAGCTGATGTTGAGAAAATGTACCGGCAAATAGTCATTCATCCCGATGACCGCTATTTGCAACAAATTGTCTGGCGTGATAACCCTTCAGAACAGCTTCAAGCTTATCAACTTAACACCGTGACTTACGGCACCTCTAGTGCTCCCCTTTTGGCAACTAGGTGCCTCCAACAATTAGGCTTAGAGTGTACCGATGACAAGGTTGCTCAAGTGATCATTCACGATTTTTGCGTTGATGACTTGCTAACGGGAGGGGATGATATTAACGAGGTTACAGATTTGCGCCGTAAAGTGACTTCCACACTTGCATCAGCTCATATGGTTTTGCGAAAGTGGAAGTCGAATGAATCTCAACTGGTTAGTGAAAATAATAGTTCTCCGCTTGATTTAAATATTGGTGGCTTTGAACCGACTAAAACTTTAGGCCTTGGGTGGCAATCACATACTGACCAACTTTGTTTCCCTATAGGAGGGCTATTCTCAGGTAGAACAAAGCGTGATATGTTATCTGTGATTTCTCAGATTTTTGATCCACTAGGACTTCTATCTCCCTGTGTAATTAAGATGAAAATGCTTCTTCAACAGTTGTGGCTGCTCAAGCTGTCATGGGATGAGCAGTTGACGCCAGAAATCAGCAAGATGTGGGCTGAGATAATAGTCGATTTACCTAAATTAAATACTCTACGTATTCCACGTCGTGTTATTTGTGACTCGCCTAGTTTGTTTGAATTTCATATTTTCTCGGACGCTTCTGAGCGAGCATATGGCGCCTGTTTATATGTGCGTAGTGTTAATGATCAGGGTGAGGGTTTAATTCAATTATTGATGGCGAAAAGTCGTGTCGCGCCGCTTAAACCTATAACAATCCCAAGACTGGAACTTTGTGGTGCACTTGTTGGAGCTACAACCCTTTGTTAGAAATAGGGTTGCTGAAATATTAGAGAAGACTGGAAATTGCGAGTGGAGGCATGTCCCAACAGAGTGTAATCCGGCCGATCATATTTCTCGCGGTGTGAGTTGTAAGGATATTTCATCCATGAGTAAGTGGTGGTCAGGACCTGAATTTTTAAAGAATGAGGTCTCTCACTGGCCTGCAAATTTCTTAAGTATTAATCACGAGTTGCCTGAGATTAAATCGTCAAATGTTATCCTCCACGGAATACTTCATTCTAACAACAATGAAGATTTAGGCGGGAATAAATTAATTGAATTTAAACGCTTTTCTAAATATACTAGATTAAATCGGGCCGTTGCTTATGTGCTGCGTTTTATTAATAATTGTAGAAAGCAATCCGTTCACGGTCCTCTAAGCAATCAAGAGTTGCAAACCGCACTCAATGTTATTATAAGAATATCTCAGAGTGAATCATTTGAGGAATACACCATGTTAATTAAAAATAAAAGCTTACCCACTAAAAGTCCGTTGCATAAATTTAATGTATTTCTCGATGATAATAAAATAATGCGTGTTGGAGGGCGTCTTGAAAATTCCGATTACTGTTATGAGAAAAAACATCCCATACTTATACAGTCCACTCATTATTTTACCAAATTGCTCTTCAATTATGAGCACATAAGGTTAATGCACGCGGGACCACAGCTAATGTTGGCCACTATAAGAGAGATGTACTGGCCGATTAGAGGTCGTAATTTGGCCAGATCTTGTTATCGACAATGTGTAAGATGTAATAGAATGAAAGGAAAAACCATTTCTCCAATAATAGGCAACCTACCACACCAACGCATCCTTTCTGGTTTTCCATTTCAAAATATTGGACTAGACTATGCGGGACCAATTCAATCTGTTTCTCGCCATGGCCGTGGTTGTAAAATTGTAAAGGTGTATATAGCTATTTTATTTGCTTCGCGACTAAGTCAATTCATCTTGAATTAGTGGGTGATTTAACTAGCAATACTTTCATATTAGCTTTGCGCAGATTTATGTCAAGAAGAGGGAAACCTCTTAATATTTATTCGGATAATGGTACCTCCTTTGTAGGCGCATACAATGACATTTCAAAATTTATTAGGACGTATTGTAATTCTTTATCTGAGGTAATGGCAAATGAAGGAATTAATTTCCATTTTATACCGCCTTATTCTCCCCATTTTGCTGGGCTTGCGGAGGCTGGTGTCAAATGCATTAAATATCATTTAGTTAGAGTGCTGGGCAATTGTAATTTGACTTACGAGGAACTAAATACCACATTAATACAAATTGAGGCTATACTTAACTCCAGACCACTCACACCTTTGTCAACGAATCCTGAAGACTTGCTACCACTAACGCCCGGTCATTTTTTGATTGGACGCCCCTTGACTTCCTTGCCGACACCAGACTATAAAGATCATTCCGTAAGCTCTTTAACCCGATTTCAACGAATAGAACAATTACGTCAACATTTTTGGGCTAGATGGAGCAAGGAATATATATCAGAGCTTCAACTGCGGATGAAATGGCGTTCCTGTAAAGGCTCTTTGAAGTTAAATTCACTGGTACTCCTAAAAGAGGAGAATTCACCGCCATTAAAGTGGAAGATGGGTCGCATCGTCGCAGTTCATCCAGGCTCGGACGGCGTATCAAGGGTGGCGGATATCAAAACATCGACTGGTATAGTTCGCCGATCATTTAGCAAAATTTGTCCGCTTCCTGAACCTGAAGAATCTGGTTGAAAGGTAGACTTTCAACGCCGGGGGGCATGTTGAAGCGCCTGTCAAATTATATTAGCAGTTCTCATGCCAATATTAGTCCGTAAGCTGTGTAGGTATGTTTAAAAAATGTTGTACCTGTCGTCGTTGTAAAAATTAAAGATCAAGTAAAGGTCGATTGAGCAAATTACTGCATTTTATTATTAAAAAGAGATCAAATTCCTATCCAATTACAGTTGACTCAAACATACCCAGCCCCTCTTCTCTTGTTTCTATGTCTGCTGTCTCCACAAATCAAGCCCTTCTTTCTACTGCGTTGGTAAAAGTGACAAACAATAACAAGGTTTTTATGCTCAGGGCTTTACTAGATTGTGGCAGCCAGTCATATTTTATTAGTGAAGGGGCTCAAAAGAAAATGGGCTTTTACAAAATAAAGGAATCTTAGAAATGTGTGTCAGGTATAGGTAATACTGTTTTAAATATTACTGAACATTGCTCAATACGGATACATTCACTATATAATTCATTTAATATATCAGTTAAATGCTATATTCTTCCTAAAATTACTGATTGTCTCCCTCATGCTACAATTCGTTATCAAGAATTAGGTATTCCAAACAATGTACAACTTGCAGACCCAAAGTTTTACCAACCTTCCGATATTGATTTACTATTGGGTGCTGACACATTTTGGGCGCTGATTGGAACGGATAGAATAAACTTGGGGCCTCAAAGGCCAATATTACTAGAAACACAATTAGGGTGGATAGTGGCTGGCCCCATGGGAGAAGGTTATTTTAACAGTAACAATTCAAATATACAATGTAATTTTTCGCATGAGATTCGCAAACAATTATCAAAGTTCTGGGAACTTGAAGAAGTTCCTAATGTTACATACAATAAAGACAATTATTGTGAAACAGTATTTAATACAACTACTCGCCGTGAAGACGACGGTAGATTTTGTGTACAAATTCCACTAAAAGGTTCTGTTGAAATTTTAGGTGATTCATACAATATTACAGAAAAAAGGTTTTTACAACTTGAGAAAAAATTAAACAACAAGGATAAATTAAAACAAGAATATCAACATTTTATTAAAGAATATGAGCGTTTAGGTCACATGACCAATGTTTCTAAGCCTCTATTCGGTTGTTATCTTCCACATCATGCTGTAATTAGAGAAAATAGTGAGACTACGAAGCTTCGTGTAGTTTTTGATGCTTCTGCAAAAACGTCTACCGGAATATCACTTAACGACATACAACATATTGGCCCTGTAGTACAGGATGATTTATTTTCAATTTTGTTAAGATATCGGCAACATAAATACGTTGTCACAGCAGATGTGGAAAAAATGTATCGCCAAATCATGTTAGATCCAAATCAGCGAAATTTGCAAATGATTTTATGGCGTGACGAACCATCACAGCAAATTAAAATATATCAATTAAATACAGTGACGTATGGAATGGCATCGGCGCCATTTCTGAGTACACGTTGTCTATTGCAACTTTCAAAAGAATGCAAAGATAGTAAAATAGCACAATTAATAAAGACAGACTTTTATGTTGATGACTTTCTTTCTGGCGCTGAAACTGAAAGTGAATTACAAAATATAATTAAATCAGTCACTACAGTTCTCAGTACAGCCTGCTTTCCTTTAAGAAAATGGCGAACTAATGCACATATTCACCTTCAAGGTGAATCAAATACATCGTTGCCTAAAAATTTAGATTTGACTTCGCAATCCAGCGTTTTAGGTCTGAAATGGGATCCAACTAAGGACGTTCTTCGATTTCCAGTTAACATACAGTTAGATCAAAATATTACCAAAAGAACGATTTTGTCCAATTCAGCCAAGTTATTCGACCCACTAGGTTTGCTTAGTCTTTGTACCATCATACCTAAAATAATGCTACAAAAATTATGGTTGACAAAACTTGATTGGGATGATTCGGTGGATAATGTATTAAAGGCAAAATGGCAAGGTTTCATAAATAATTTAAACACCGTATCGTTCATTGAAATACCTAGATGCGTCCTCATTAATAAACCTGTAGTGATAGACTTACATACATTCTCGGATGCTTCACAAGTAGCATATGCTTCTGCAGTCTATCTCAGATCAGTTGATGGTTCAGGTAATGTTCTGGTCAGATTACTTTGTGCGAAAACTAAAGTTGCTCCAGTTAAACCAACGACAATACCTCGATTGGAACTGTGTGGTGCCTTGCTTTCGGCGCGATTAAGTGTTAAAGTATTAAAGGCTATTCGTTGCAAAATTGATTCAGTCTATCATTGGACTGACTCTACAATAGTTTTAGGCTGGCTATCCTCTCACCATGCGATTTGAAACCATTCGTTTCAAACCGCGTTGGTGAAATAAGAGAACTTACTAGTGCAGATGTTTGAAGGCACGTCCCCTGGAGATAAAAACCCAGCAGATCTAGCGTCACGCGGATTAAATCCTAAATTAATTAATTCTGCCACGCTTTGGTGGCAAGGACCGTTGTTTTTAACCGAAAACTCATGTAATTGGCCCAAAAATATAAATATTAAAAATATTGGTAATTTACCTGAAATGAAAGCTTATACTAAAACACTAGAACCTACAACTACACTACACGCTACAACTACACTACAATCTACAACTACACTACAATTTACGTGTTCATCAAATACTACTTTAGCTGTTAGCCAGTCAATGATAGTAAATGTGGAAAGATTTTCAAAGTTCACAACATTACAAAGATCTTTAGCTTACCGTTCTACGTTTTATTCATAATCTCAAACATAAACATCACAAATTCACTGGCCCCTTAACAACCAAGGAATTAGAGTCATCTTTAGAAATATTAATAAAACAACATCAGAACGAATGCTTCGCGATGAAATTAAGGTTTTAAAGTCTAAGAGAAACTTACCAAATAAGTCCCGCTTATTGGCGTTAAGTCCATTTATCGATGCACGTGAAATAGTTCGCGTTGGCGGCCGTACTCAAAACTCCAATGAAGCTTACGAAAGAAAATACCCAATTTTATTAGAAACGAAAAATACCTTTTGTAAATTACTATTTGTTCACTATCATAAAAAACTTTTACATTGTGGACCTCAACTCTTACTGACCGATATAAGAAGCAAATTTTGGCCTTTAAGAGGTAGAGTATTAGCAAGATCCACTGTCAACAACTGCCAACTGTGTAATAGAATAAAAGCAAAGTGTTTTAATCCGATAATGGGTAATTTACCAGCTACTAGAGTTACTCCAAATCTTCAATTTCACGTAAGCGGTGTGGACTTTGCCGGGCCTTTTTTTATTACTGACCGTAAAGGTCGCGGTTGCAAAATAACAAAATGTTATTTGAGTTTATTTATTTTTTTGCTACAAAAGCCTTGCATCTCGAAAGTAGCAAGCGACCTCACTACCGATATTTTTATACTATGTTTAAGACGTTTTTATATCCCGAAGAGGAAAGCCTCTTAAATTATATTGTGACAATGGTAAAAAATTTTGTCGGTGCAAATAATGAAATTACTAATTTTTTTCAAATTTAACAGTGAAAGCATATCTGGTTTTGCAGCCGATGAAGGCATACAATTTAAATTTTCCCCTCCGTATTCACCGCATTTTGGCGGACTTTGGGAGGCAGGTGTCAAGTCTGCTAAGTACCACGCAACTAGAATATTAGGCGACAAACATCTTACGTTTGAGGAGTTGTCTACGTTATTTGCGCAGATTGAGGCAATCCTTAATTCCAGGCCAATAACCCCTCTTTCCTCAAACCCCAATGACCTCAATCCTTTAACACCAGCGCACTTCTTGATTGGCAGGCCGCTTACGTCACTACCATCGGAAAATTTACTAGACATTAATTTAAATAGACTCGATAGATACCGATGTCTTGAAAGGCTGCGTCAACATTCTGGGAACGCTGGCGAAGGGAATATTTAAGCGAATTGCAACAACGGCACAAATGGCAGGTTAACCAACAATCATTTAAGGAAGGGGATTTGGCAATTATAAAAGAAGCTAATGTACCACCGTTGAAATGGCGTATGGCACGAATATATAAATTATATCCTCGTCCTGATGGAATTGTACGAGTTGCAGATGTATACACGAAGAATGGCATTGTGCGTCGGGCTGTCCACAACCTGTGTCCCTTGACAAATTCATCTACAACAGGAGCACCTCAAAATCCTGAAGACTTTGAGGGGGGGGGGGAGGATGTTAAATCTTGAACGCGTCCAAGAGTGACGTCACGCCTAGGAATGAACTGGCCGGTCCCGGCCATTACGCTTCGAGCTCCGCACACAGCAACGAGCTTTAAATTTAATTATTTGTAATTACTAATTAGAATAGCATATTAAATATACTGCATTTCATTGCGGAGTTTTCATTGAAATATCCTCAAGAAATTGAAGAACAGCGTGATCATATATATGTTCGTCGTACTATGTATCTTTTAAAAATAATAATATATCCTGGTCGGATTTTATATAGAATTAAGCAGTCTAATGCAATTTATATAGAGGATCCGTCACCGCCTGTCATTTTGTGGGTGTCGTAAGAGGCGACAGAGAGAAATTGAAACAGTAGATGGTAGCAGCATTTTCCTGTTAAGAATTCAAAATAATAAAAACTGCGGTCATCAAGACGTCTGCCAATCGTGGCAACACTATCAAATTTGTATATCCCCCATGTCCTCATGAGGCAGTATAGCGGAGGCTTGTGTACAACTTTGGAACTTTTATGTAATCAATGAACGAAGCTGTTTATCTATTACATTATTTGTTTTTTTTTAGTGTCGTTCTGCCAGTAAATGAATATTGTCTTGAGCAACGACGAATGCAACAAGCTGGATGGATGGTCATGGAATAATACTTGTATATTTGAATGCCCCCTATATTATGTTAAAGAAAAAACGGCAAACAGTTTCACTTGTAGGTGGTGTAAGAACTGTACGGAGGTTAGTACAGAATAAAATAAATAACACCAAACAAAAAAAAAACAATGAGTTTGTAATATTAATGAAATATATATTTTAATCTATGATAAAAATATGGTGTAATTGGGTAAAATAAATGCTATAATGCTGTAGAAATGCGGTAAGTAAAATGGAAGACAAATATAAAGAATGGATTACCCACAGCAACCAATTACTATCAGGTGGACTGTGTACTCGTTTGTCGCCCTTATTCTTAAAATCCCCTATAATCAATCTTTATATAAATCTTAATCCCCATTAAATCCTTATTCTTATAAAAAAAATTTAAATAAAAAAGAGTGGCATAGCAAATTGTGTTGCATTGTCAGAGTCGGTAAGGGATGTCCTACATCGAAGTTTTGACCAAATTGGCGATATATTGAAATTAAGCGTATCTTAACCGACGAGCATGTATACATAGATATATGGATGTGAAAGAAGCGAGAGGGTTACGTCAGAATTTTACCACTCCGTAGTTTTTGCCTACTCTTCTAGGTAATAGAAAATACCTTACTTCTTTCTAAAAGGTCGACAACGCACCTGCGATTCCCCTGGTGTTGCAGTTATTCATGGGCAGTGGTAGCCACTTACCAACAGGTGAGCCGCATGCTCGTTTGCTCCCCTCTCCTATAAAAAAAAAATAGTAGACATGAGACATTTCATATTTACTCGTATAAATTGTGATGGGAAGTAACATTACAAGTATAGGGATATCGTCTCTTGTAAGGCACTGACAAGACGCAATTAGCCTTGTCTGAAACAATTTATAGCCAAAGGATAAACATTTGTTAGTCTTGAGCGTGATCTGAGGACACAGTTGTTTCAAACGTTTTTGAAACTATATCTCGATTTGAAAAATAGTAAAATAATCTGTCATTTTCCAACTTATTGATCTTCCAACAATAATATTATTAGTATTATTCAACAACGTATGTTGCTAAAATTAATAATAATAACTTATCACATTTCAATACAAAACATTGTAGTTTTGATTACTTAACTTATTTATAGGTTACCAATTGTTTTATGTTTTGCAATAAGTAAGAAGCGTCGAATAATTGCGCTTCTTTTTCTTTTCGCTGCAATCCGACAGTGAAATATTTTAAATACTAGGATCGCAGTAGCAAAGTTGACGTTTTCCTGCCATTCCTCTTACTTTGAAACTTTCACGAGTAGCAAAAAATTAATTTGATAATGTTATACTAAAATTTCGTATTTCCATTCAATTTGATATTTTTAAGATATACTGTTTTTTCTTCAAATAATTAATGATAATTGTTTAATTTATGCAAAATAGAACTTATGTATATTAATTATATTTTCAGACCTGTGGAAGTCAATTCATTCGAAGTATTGAAACAAGCAGCTAGACGATGTGTCTATATTAATGGCTCTTTGACTATACACATTTCATCAATACCTGAAATTGTTCAAGAATTAAAAACGTTTCTAAGCGTAGTACAAGAGGTTTCTGATTATATAGTTATAATATATGGTTCGATAGCTATTACATCTTTAGATTTTTTATCGTCACTTAAGCGTATTGGTGGAAAAAAATTACAAAGAGGAAAGTACAGCCTTGTTATATATGATATGCGGAATCTTCACACATTATTTTGTCGAATGTCACAGAAAATCTTAAAATCGATAATGGAACTGTAAACTTCTATGGAAACCCGATGTTGTTAGTGAGTCAAATTGAAAAAGTGCAAATGAAATTTCCGACTAAACCAAATGAAATAGATGTCCCACAAGGCATGAATGGTTACAGTGGTGGGTGTAAGGAAGTATCTCTTGGACTTCAAGTAAGAGTTTTGAACGAGACATCAGCTCTGGTAATGTTTTCGCCAATAGCTGATGCAGACGTAAATTACTCCCTTCTCTACGTAAAACTTCCTCAAGTTGTTCATGAGACTTTCGTTCCAGAAACATGCAGCGAATCAGAATGGTTTGCAGTAGATGTTCCCACTTTGTTCAGTCAGCTAGGTATGGTTCAGCTTTCGTCCCTACATCCCTGCTTCAAGTTACGCAATTTGTATAGAAACTTACAATCCTATACACAGAAACCTTGCTAGAAGTACAATACTAAGTTTTAAGACTCTTATTGGCAAACCTGAACCTCCTTTCATTTCGGAACTAGTTGCTTCATCGTCTGACGTCGTAGTTATTCGTTGGGTAGATCACAAGAACTATAGATCTCATATCTCACATTATGAACTGGATGTTAATTTGATTGATATTCATTCTAAAGATATTTTGGCGAGAGACCATTGCGTAAATAAGGACGAAAGTTACTATGAAATAGATTTTACACGACATGCCGTAGTTTTGAAACCACCTCCAAGCTATGAAAAAGGTTGTGAATCAATGTGTGGAGTACTTTCTTCAGTTACAGAAGGGGCTATGACAGAAGAGCACTTTGAGGTGTGCAATAAATATGATTTAGAATGTAGAATAGAAAATAATATACGAAGCAATAAAAGCTTCGGCAAGTACGTTCCAAGTTTAGCCATAGACATAAAAGGCCCGAGAAATGATTTCCAAATAGAAGGTTTTTTTTTTTATAGGAGAGGGGGCAAACGAGCATGCGGCTCACCGCATGCCGCATGACTACCGCCGCCCATGAACAACTGCAACACCAGGGAGGGAATTGCAGATGCGTTGCCGGCCTTTTAAAAAGGAGTACGCTCTTTTCTTGAAGGTCCCTAAGTCGTATCGGTCCGGAAAAATCGCTGATGGTAATTGATTCCACAAGGAAGTCGTGCAAGGAAGAAAACATCTTCTAAATCGCACAGTGGTGGACCGCCAATTATCCAGATGGTGTGGATGGTATCGGGAGTTCTGCCGCGATGTGCGTTCGTGAAATTTGGCGGCTGGGATTAATCCGAACAATTCCTCAGAGCACTCCCCATGGTAGATGCGAAAGAAAATGCAAAGAGATGCAACATCTCTTCGCAGCGCCAATGAGTCGAGCCGATCGGAAAGGACTCGGTCATCGACGATTCGAGCCGCTCTGCGCTGGATGCGGTCAAGTGGAAGGAGCTGGCACTGGGGAGCCCCTGCCCAGAGATGGGAACAGTATTCCATGTGAGGCCGAACCTGCGCCTTGTAAAGTTGCAGGCGGTGTGCCGGCATGAAATACTGTCCCGCCCTGCTGAGCACGCCAAGCTTTTTAGAGGCCAATTTGACCTTCTCTTCCAAGTGACCACGAAACTGCACGTCACTCGATATGTCGACGCCGATGATTCCGATACTGGCTGAGGCAAACAGGGGAGTGCCTTGAAACTGAGGAGATACGACAAAGGGGTTCTTTTTAGCGGTAAACGCGCAAACTTGTGTCTTCTGAGGATTAAACTGGACTAGATTTAGTCGCCCCCAGTTCGAGACTTTGTCCAGCAAAGACTCGACTTCAGACACAAGTTTGTTCCGGTACTCGGAGACGTTTTCCCGAGAAATATTAGCACGGCCGGTGTATAGAGCATCACCAGTGCTGTCATCCGCATAGCAATGAATGTTACCAGTTAGCAACATATCATTGATATGCAGAAGAAACAGCACCATTTAGAGATTATAAGTTAAAATTGCGAGCATGCATTGAACATTCTTGCAGTAGATCTGCTCGGGGCGTTGTAAGAACGCTTCGCAAACACGGCGCAGATATACCTTCTATTACTTTTATAGAAGCTAATTTAACTGGATACGTAACTGTGTTTTGGAAACCACCTCTGACTACAAACGCCCAATATTATCATACAATATTGAAGTTTTACCAAGTATAATTTTAAATGATTTTAACAATCTTTTACCACAAGTATGGTGCATATCCAATAATACGACTAGCTTGACTGTCAAATAAAAAAAAAAGAAATAGCTATGAAATATATTATAAGGGTCTGTACAACCACCCTGGGTTCAAGTAAATCATGTACTGGTTGGAAAAAAAATTATGTTACTATAAAACGCATCCCAACTTGGTGGTGGACTGGAATATTGTATGGTGTCATTCTATATTTCGTTTCAACTTTGGTTGGTTGGTTGTATAAAAATAGAAGAAACTACATAGATATGATACCTTTACTTGACAATAGGTTAAGTTACAGGAATGAAACGGAACCACCGAGTTTTATGTTGACAGACTTGGCTCCAATCTACTCTATTCCATTGCGTGATACTCATTTAGATTAAAAGTAAAATAATGATTAAGGAAAGTCACAAATATGAAAAAATGGTGAATGTATAAAAAAATATATTTTTTAAAACATCTGTTAAAATTATAAATTTAGCATAAGAAGATATAAATTTATTTGTGTAATATATTAAGAACATAACAACAACACTGTTATTTTTAAGTCGAGTAAATTTGAGGAAAACTCATAAAGTATTTCCTTTAAATTTAAAATGAAATTAACGTAAAAAGTGTCATTGAAAGAAAGCTAATATTGGAATGATAAAGAGGTGCCTAGCAAATATTTCATTAACTCTTAATTTTTAACAGCGTGAATAGCAATTAAAAAATTAAATATATAATGTTAGGAGGAATAAGCGAACATTTACGCCAAATGTCAGCCTCACCTTCTTGCAACACGTTGCACCATACTGATTAAGGGTCATTTTGTCGTTGGACTTATAGCTGAAAACGAACTTAAATCTCACGGATTGTATTGATGAACAGTAGCTGTTTACGCAAAAGCGTTGTTGTCAGGCATCGACGCTAGATGGCTCTCGGCTCGGCTGATACGGGATAACGTTCGCGCGTGTTGAACGTCCGAGCTTACTGAACGGTGGGAGTTCAGAGCGAAAGATTAGAAGTCTTCTTCGCGTCGAAAGAGAAGGCAGTCCATTTTGTTTGGGAGCTCTTAGATCTGATTTTATGTTAGGCGCGTATAGTGAATATACCACTGGGAATGGTGGCGCGTGTGAGAGTTTACCCGGGACTTTAGGTTTAACGCAGAATCTGTATAAGTGGGTTCGACTGTATTAGTTACTAGTGCGGTAGTTAATATTCTAGAAATAACGGTGACCTTTGACCCGTACGTTCTGTGTTCATTTTCGCGAGTAAATCGTAACAAAGGAAGAAAGTGACTGCGGAAGGCGACCTTAGCTTGGAGAGGAGCTGAGGGCCGAACTGCTGCAGGGGGAACGGTCAAATAAGGTCAATAACACTACCAGCCACACCCAAATACACATCACTGACCTTTACTTCCTAGCACAATACACCCACACGAGACCTGACCGAATCCTGAGGGACCAGTCGCCTTGAATAGAGGTAAGTAAGCTCTGTTCAATAATTGTAACGCTCCCCCCGGATTATTTAGTGTAATTAGACTTTTAACCCGTGGCGTGAGGACTCCCGACCAGCATCTGCCTGTAGCTTCTTCGTCTATGGGCCGCGAAGGATTCTACTCCTGGGATAGGCAGCTGCCGGCCGTAACATTTGGTAGCAGAACGCGGTGCTGGGATCGATTCCCGGTCGATCCACCGACCATAGTATTTGATAAAAATTAAATAATTTTGGTGGCAGGGAGCGTTGGGTTGATTGGTTTAATTTTGTGTCTACAATCACGCCCGTCCGTAATACGTAAAAATATTTTTTTTATTATATACGTAATAATAAAATTCCTTTCTTTGTTAGCTTGCTTTGTTGTTTGCGGGTAAATTTGAAAAGCCACGCCCGGTTTAGCGCGCAAGCGGGAGATTGCGTCATGTAGGTAGATGGTTATTTTTACGTAATCGGTTAATTATCGTTGTCGGATGGTTGTAGTGTAGTGTGTTACTTATCGAAGGGTCGATTTCCGAGCAAGGCATTTTTTGTTGATGTGTATCTTCGTTATGTATCTTTCGTATTGTAATTTGTATTTGAACTAAAGAGTGGTAATTTGTATTTACGTAATTTGAATTTAACTTGATTTGATCGCACTAGTATTTGCTATTGTTAATTTGATTTGCCTTTTCTTTTGTACTAACTTGTGTTTGATTTAATAAATAGCGGTTCTTATTTGTGTAATTTCTATTGAACTCGATTTGATAGGAACTGCATTGGTTAGCTGTTAATTTTTTTGTATTTTTTATTTGTTATTTTTGTAATTGTGCTCGAGCGGCGTCGTAATTTGTATTTAGTAGTGATGTCCTCGCCCAAGATGCTAATCCGTTGCCTGCGGACTGAGTTACGCTGGGCCACCAGCGCCCATGCTTTGATAGGTCGACCGGATAGGGTCCATAATTTGATGAAGCGGTTCGAGCAGGTCGATGCTCGAAGGGCTGCAGTGGAGGAGGCTTACGCTGAGCTCGAGGATTCGGATGTGGAAAAGGGAGTCCTGGACTCCTGCTTCGCAGACTACGAGCAGTTCTTGTGGCTCACGGACGAGTTGATCGAGGCTGAAGGCAGGTATGCCGAAGAAGCGCGTGAAGCTCGGACGAGTGGCCTGCCCGAGTCCGTTCGGAAGCAGCCTCAGCCGGAGCTGTTGGGACGACTCCCAACTCTGGACTTGCCAAAGTTCTCCGGGGTCCTTTCCGAGTGGCTGACCTTCGTTGGTCTTTTCGACGGCCTAGTGGACGCCCGGAGTGACTTGACTCCGAGCCAGAAGATGGCGTACCTCTTGGCCTCACTGGAGGGGGAGGCCCTGGGCGTTGTCAGCCATTTGAGCTTGTCGGACGACGCCTACCAGACTGCTCGGGACCTCCTAGCCAGAAGATACGCCAACGTCCGGCTAATTGCGGACGAACATGTTAAGCAGCTTCTGAGCCTCCCGCTGCTGAGTGACCGGGCCAGACTACGTCCGGACCTGTTGGATCCAGTCTTGGTGGCCTGTAATATGTTGAGGCGGCTGGATTTACCAGTGGGCGAATGGGCCTTCTTGTTGCTCCGCATCGTGCTGTCCCGTCTACCTCTCGACCTTCAAATGCATTTTGAGGAGAGGTACGGCGGGGACGAGGCCTCCTATATTCCGCCCTTCTATGACCTGCTGCGGTTTTTGGTGGAGCAGTGCCGACAGATCGAGCACGCGGCGGGCACCGTCGACGACTTACGAGCCGTGCCCAGTGAGAGGCGAAATCCGCCGGGCAAGTCGTCGTCAACCCCCCCCTGCTCCTATTGTCGAGCATCTGATCACCGGGTAACGTCTTGCCCAAAATTATTAAGTAAGCCGGTTCCGGCGAGGCGAACTATCGTCAAGGAGCGCCACTGGTGCTACTCCTGTTTGGAAGGGCACCTTCAGCGAGACTGTCCGCACCAGCGGCTCTGTCTGCATTGCCAGGGCAATCACCATGCCGTACTGTGCCTGGGTGCAAACGGCGTCTCCTCTCGGGGCACTGCCAGGCCCTCGACCCCCACGGGCGGGGGCGCTCCGCCACTCCCTCTGACGGGCGACGCTCGGCGCCCGCCGGCTAGCCACCAGGCCCCTAGGTTTGAAAGGGGTCCCTCCCCCGACCAGTCGGGGGGTAATTCCCCCAGGGGCGGGGGTGTCATCACCCCCCCTCAGCGTGCGAAGAGGAACTTCACGGCCACTCATCGGTCCGCTGGACCCTTCCCACTCCCGTTAGCTGAGTGGCCGCGACTGGTGTACCACTGTACTCCATTTGATGGAGGCGGCCCTAGCTAGCTGCCGCCTTAGCTCCCACCATGGCTGCCTCTACTGAGCCTTAAGCCGTCAACAGTCCACTTGTCAAGCTGTTCTGTTGCCGACGGCCTCAGTGAGGGCGTACAACCCGAGTGGCGACCGTTAGCGGTTGCGCTCTGTCAGTATCGGGTTCACGCGGTGTGGCCTCCACTTGGTGGTGGGAAGATTAGGGTCCCCTGGAGCGTTGAATCACGCTCTCAAGGGGTATTAGATTTGGTTTGGTCGAGCACTTAGCTAAAAATTCTTTAAATTTAAATTAAAATGCTTTGAGTTTTCCGCGAAATTCATATTGTAGCGGTTGTGATTAAAAGAATTGAATTTAAAATACTCCTTTAAATGCTGCTGCATATGTTTTGTAAATACATTTGATCACTGCGTTTGCTGTTGCACGGAAAATGGAGATTAAATTGTGTGCCCTTTTTGAGTGCTTGTGCGTATGCTTGTAATTGTATTTGATTGTCGCGCCTGTGCTGAAGGGAAGTTTGAATTCATTTGAAATTTGAATGGCGCTCTATTTTGAAAATTATGTATATGTTTGTGATAGTGTTTAATCATTTTGCTTTGTGATAAGGAAGGTTGAAATTAGATAACCCTGTGGTTGCCGAAGGAAATAGGAGTCAATTCTCTTTTGGTTTAGATTTTGTTGGCACTGTCTAAGATATTTATTTGAAATAAGAAATAGGGCTGTCCCTTACGTTTATTGTTTTGTTTACTTTGCCAAGTTGACCTATGTGCATCGGTGATTACTTGTTTTAATTAATTCTGTAATTGAACATTGATGCTTTTGAAAAATTAGTTGAAATATGAGCATAGGATCACCTGCTAGGGACCATCTGTGCGTTTCGTTCAGCTCTCCACAGACGACATTCATGGGGAATTTGGGGGTGCTCTCTGCACTGAAGCTTGAAGGTCCCTCTGGGCCGCTTCGTGTCGCGTCGCTGTTTGCAGACCTGATCCGGTCGAGTTGCGGAACTAATCATAGGAGCGCAGATAGGTGTTTGAAGGAGTTCGTCTGACTTCTGTCTAGAAATAGGACTTATTTATGTGCTGCGATGACCAGGAAGGGCATCCAGTTCAACTTTCCGGCTAGCCCACGTTGGGGCTGTAATTTTGAGGCGTTGGTCAGGGTTGCAAGATCTGATTGGGTGCGTAGGGTGGCCTAGTTTGGTTGTAGATTCGATCTTGCAACTTGCCGTCGCGACCCTGTCCCGCTGACCGGTTTGCTCGCGGACCTAAATCCTTATGTCCGGGACGGGGGTTTGTTTACGCAAAAGCGTTGTTGTCAGGCATCGACGCTAGATGGCTCTCGGCTCGGCTGATACGGGATGACGTTCGCGCGTGTTGAACGTCCGAGCTTACTGAACGGTGGGAGTCGAGAGCGAAAGATTAGAAGTCTTCTTCGCGTCGAAAGAGAAGGCAGTCCATTTTGTTTGGGAGCTCTTAGATCTGATTTTATGTTAGGCGCGTATAGTGAATATACCACTGGGAATGGTGGCGCGTGTTGAGAGTTTACCCGGGACTTTAGGTTTAACGCAGAATCTGTATAAGTGGGTTCGACTGTATTAGTTACTAGTGCGGTAGTTAATATTCTAGAAATAACGGTGACCTTTGACCCGTACGTTCTGTGTTCATTTTCGCGAGTAAATCGTAACAAAGGAAGAAAGTGACTGCGGAAGGCGACCTTAGCTTGGAGAGGAGCTGAGGGCCGAACTGCTGCAGGGGGAACGGTCAAATAAGGTCAATAACACTACCAGCCACACCCAAATACACATCACTGACCTTTACTTCCTAGCACAATACACCCACACGAGACCTGACCGAATCCTGAGGGACCAGTCGCCTTGAATAGAGGTAAGTAAGCTCTGTTCAATAATTGTAACGCTCCCCCCGGATTATTTAGTGTAATTAGACTTTTAACCCGTGGCGTGAGGACGCCCGACCAGCATCTGCCTGTAGCTTCTTCGTCTATGGGCCGCGAAGGATTCTACTCCTGGGATAGGCAGCTGCCGGCCGTAACAGTAGCATTACTAGTGAACGAGTATCGGCTCTGCGGTCATCTAATTGGCCATGGCTTGGCCAGCGTGGTAAGTACTGACAATGTTTTCAAGAAAAAAAAATACGCTGGAATATCTTTGTAAAAGCTGATGTCCAGTCGTGCACTTAAAATGCTCATATGAAAGAAGGATGAAAGATGTTGATAAAGGTTCTACTACTGGATATCGTCATTTGTCGTATCGGCGTATAATAATAGATGTTATGCACCTTTGACAGTGTTGCCCGTTACCAGCTGGGTATTTTACGTCTGTTATAAATTAGATGGTGATATCGTCACCTATGGAAGTCTATAAGGTATTTTCGATATAATTCCATAGTCGCCTACTACCGCATTCACGGGACATAACGTGGCGATGAACTCTCTTACGTATCCATCACACGGCGTAATATATACATATAAAGAAACATGAATTACAAGTCTGTAATATTGAAATAACTGGCTTGTAATAATCTCAGAAGATTATTTGTATGCTATTGAGACATAAATAATCTTTGGAATAGATGAACCGTGTGGGATTAAATTTTTACGTACAGATAGAGAGCTACGGTTTTTTACGCGGTAGAGCCATGCTGCAGCTATATTAGTAGTATAGTTGTCGCATGAATGGGTCGGCTCGACCAGGGAAGGACCACGCTCTCATAGAATACCATTGTAAAATAGCAGCATAACGCTGCTGTGTTTCATATGGTGAGTGTAGATAACCGAAGACCCTTTTTTACTGGAAACGAGGCATTCCATCATAGTCCTCACGGGTGAAAACACATCTGCATTTTGATTTGTAATCGAGGATAGATGTATGTCTAAGGGCTACAGCAACCACTACCATCAGGTTAACTGTGTGCTTGTTTGTCACCCTTATTCCATTTAAAAAAGTCAAAATGAATCTAGGCTATATTATACACGAAAAATTGATTTTTTTTAAATATTCTTTGATAATCCTAATTCTAATTAGATCCTATCCAGGCAAATTCGGAGCCGGTCGCTAGTCTATAATAAAATAAAATATCGTAACGGTATTTAAAGGAGAAATTGGAACATTTCATACAGCACGAGATTAAATTATAACTTTCGCCGTGCACAGCTCCAAACATTAAAGCCATGAAATTTTGTATTATACGGCTGAAATAAATCCTTTCAAATCCCTTATAAAGACGAGCGATGATAATCCCGGTCGAAATTGTTATCGAGGGCCTAATAGAATTTAAAGTAATTAGGTTTGGAATCTTACTCAAAGAAGACAGCGCTCATTGAAGAATTGTATATAACCCTTCCATTTAATTACAACTTCGTGACATGAAGGTGTATATTTTACTGAAATATTAAAATACATCAAAAAACTCTACGTTTATAAATTGCATGTTCCTATATTTTAAATCCAATATTCATATACTTAGTAAGAAAACAGAATACATATCCTAACGAAAACATTTATTTATGCTATAAGAAATTTACTACCAGTCTAACAAGATTATAGTGCAAGAGTGTTTGCGCAGTTGCACGCACTCACTCTCCATTTCTTCTCTCCCGTAGTACTATAAGACGGCAATTTGACACGACCGGAGGAAGATCAGACGCAGGACCAACTGCTTTACGTACTTCCCGAGTTACGAGAGGGCAACAACTTTTAGAATCTGGACTGCTATATGCGCAGAACTAGATTATAGTGGACGAGTGTTTGCGCAAGCACAGTTACAATCTTTATTCCTTCTCTCTCATAGTCCTATGAGACGGCAATCTGACATGACCTGATGAAGGTCAGACCCAGGACCAACTACTTTACGTACGTTCCGAGTTATGAGCGGGGAACAATTTATAGAATTTAACAGCTATATGCGCAGAACAAGTTTATGGGGCACGAGTGTTTGCGCAAGCACAGTTGCACTCTCTTTTCCTTCTCTCTCATAGTCCTATGAGACGGCAATTTGATACGATCGGAGTAAGATCATACGCAGGACCAACTGCTTTACATACTATCCGATTTACGAGAGGGGAACAATTTCTAGAATCCGGACTGCTATATGCGCAGAACAAGTTTATAGTGCACACACACTTGACGTTTGCAATTTATTTCGTTACTTATTATCGTCCTTATATGATGTTTCATAGGTAAATCGGTATCGGGTATTTATTTTCATCTAATAACTCATTAATATTTAAACAAAGTTTAGTTAGTTAATTGATAATGGTTCGAGTATATTGTAAGTTTCGAAGTGAAATTTGAAGTATTTATTTATTATAAGCTCTGTGCTTCTGATAACATTGATATTTTTATTGTAATATTTAGTATTATTCATATCGCTAAGTGTTAAAACCATATAGAAATACAAACTGTCATTTATTCAAAAGATACTTCAAATAAGGTAGTAGTAATAAATAAAAACAGGCTTTTGTTCAATTTACCTAAGCGTTATAATTTTATATAGAACCTTGGTTAACTGGACAAATTGACGGGTATTTATTTTAAAAGAATGCGGTGTTATTAAAAAAATATGTCAAATAAAAGCTTTATTAGTCTGACCTCATATATCAAAGCATTATAAGTTATAGAAATTTATAAGTAAATTAAATGAATCTAGTAGAATATTCTTTTGATATAATTCTCCATTTATGAAAAGAAAATATTTGAAATCATGTTTTTCTTCAGCGGATTTATGATGTACATAATCACAAGAAATATCTTTTAAAATAAATATGATATTGAATAAACCATTAACAGTGTGGCGGGTGGAAGGAAAAGGGGAGATCTCCCGCCGGGCAAGATGTTCTGCCCGGGGAACGGCCAATGCTCCGAGTGATAGTTCGGAGCTATTCTATATATACTGCTTTAACTTCGGAACTTTGTTAACGCGATTTAGGCTTCGATGTGTTTCGCTTGTGGTGCGACAACAGGGCCCCATATCAACCCCTGCTCAGACCGGAGGTCGATAGTGTAGTCTGATTGCCGGTGCATCCTTAATGCCGTTGGGGATTGCATGCTGTGTGCGTAAGAGCAAGTGATGCCTGTGCGAATGATATGCCGGTGTGTGTGTAATGCATGCCGTACTACGCACTTGCAAATAATGCCGGTGAGAACGATGAGCCGGAGCAAGTGCCAGGGATTGCCTTGTAGTCTGCGGTGAGTTGAGAAGAAGGCAAGTGATCTGCGAGAGTGCGGTGAAGCAGAGGCGAGCAGTAAGGCTCGGAGCCGTTCCGAACACCGTAGTGCAGAGAGTAGCTTGAAGGAATAGAAAGCATTATTATTCCAGTGCTGCGATGAACCTTTATAAAGCTAGATGGCTTGCAGAATGTGAAGACTGCAGACAATATCTGGTCGGGAGCGAATGAATGGGGTACTTGAGGACGATGACGAGGGTTTGAAGTTGTAGTTTCCGAAGGTTGTTGGTTGCATGTTCATATCACGTCGGTTGGTAACCATTGTGGCGGGTGTAAGGAAAAGGGGAGATCTCCCGACGGGCAAGGTGTTCTACCCGGGGAGCGGTCAACGCTACGAGTAGTAGTTCGGAGCTATTCTATATATACTGCTTTAACTTCGGAACTTTGTTAGCGCGATTTAGGCTTCGATGTGTTTCGCTTGTGGCGCGACGACAGCGCCGCCACAACAGCAATTAAGACTTTTTATTTAAATATTATTATTAAAATAGCCTTAACTGAAACTGAGGAATCTCTTATGTGAAGATCTGAGGAACTCAATACCCATTTATAAATGTGACCAAGAAAAATACTCGATATATCCTTTAATGCATGCCGAGCGCAAAGCGGTATGTTCTACTAGCGCCCAAAAATCAAGATTCCAACGTTTTGTCGCATGAAATCGTATCCACCAATCATATTATACATATAAATTATATAAAAAGCACATTGTCAGAAAGATAAATGATTGTTGAACTTATAAATATTTTTTTTAATCGATTATTTGCTATTTTTAGATAAAAAGGGGTTTTAGTGGCTTATGGTGTGGATTTATCAAGTTCTCAAGGCTTGTAAACACGATAACTTTTGAAAATATCAATTGTTTAACTCAATCTATTTTTTAATCTCTTCATCTATCATGTGGGAAGCCACTGAATATAAATGGCAGTGTAATTTTGTTTTGTTTAGCTATGATTAATTTTTTTCGGCTCCAAAATGACGAAATTTTCGGTATTTTCGCAGCCTTGTGTTAGAATTTATGTCAGTAAATAGAGACCCGTGCGAGTGCCTCACTCGCTTAGTTCGACGTCAACCGCCGTTGTGAGTGGATACCACAGAGTACATTATATATAAGGAAGTGGCTACTGTATTGGTTGTTTGCAGCGGCTCAAAAAATACAAAATAATCTAAAAACAAATCTCATACATATTTGATTATTATAATAATCAGAGATTCTTATTACAATATTTTAAAAGCACAGAATAAATAATAGTAGTAAGTAATAAAAGTAAGTAGGATGTAATATTTATCTTGAATACGTCTTGGACTTTTTGGAGTGACTTGAATGATGATATGATGATCATATGAGCATTATGAGTCGTGCACTTTGGATTTTCCAAACTTTTTCAAATTGAAGTTTAACATAAAATTATCGGAAAATGGGAAGTATAATAAGGTTATTAGTGAAAACGTGTGTATTTAAACTACTTTAAAAAAAATTCCGTATAATCATGCTATACGTAATTTTTTTAATGCGAAGGCATGCTCAATTGGATTTACCAATAGTTTTTTAAATATCTGGACTGATAGATATAAGTGGCGTGGTAGGTGCTAAACATATGACGCAAATTTCTTTTTTTATGGAATAGGGGGCAAACGAGCATGGGGCTCACCTAATGGTAAGTGACTACCGCCGCCCATGAACAACCGCAACACTAGGGGAATTGCAGATGCGTTGCCGACCTTTTAGAAAGGTGTAAGCTCTTTTCTTGCAGGTTCCTAAGTCGTATCGGTCCGGAAAATTCGCTGGTGGTAATTGATTCCACATGGAAGTCGTGCGAGGGAGAAAATTTCTTCTAAATCGCACAGTGGTGGACCGCCAATCATCCAGATGGTATGGATGGTACCGCGAGTTTTGTCGCGATGTACGATGGTAAAATTGAGCGGCTGGAATTAGTCCGAACAATTCCTCAGAGCACTCTCCGTGATATATGCGATAAAATTCGCAAAGAGATGCAACATCTCTACGCAGTGCTAGTGTATCGAGCCGATCAGAAAGAACTCGGTCGTAAACGATTCGAACCGCTCTGCGCTGGATGCGGTCAAGTGGAAAGAGCTGGCACTGGGATGCCCCGGCCCAGATATGAGAACAGTTTTCCATGTGGGGCGAACTTACGCTTTGTAAAGTTGCAAGCGATGTGCCGGCATGAAATACTGTCTCGCACGCAGCCTTGTGGAACACCAGCGTTGATAGGCTTGAGATCAGAGCATGCACCGTCTACTACGACGTTGATGCTCCGATCAGCAAGGAAACTGGTGATCCATTTGCACAATTTCTCGGGAAGCCCATAGGCAGGAAACTTCGAAAGAAGCGCTTTGTGCCAGACCCGATTGAAGGCCTACGCTATGTCCAAACTAACGGCCAATGCCTTCCACTTGGACTTTACTGCCTCCGCCCATTTATGAGTTAAGTAGACTAGAAGATTAGCAGCCGATCGGCTCCGACGAAAACCGTACTGGCGGTCACTAATCAGCTGGTGATCCTCAAGGTACCTCATGAGCTGGCAGTATATAACGGCTTCCATTATTTTGGAGAACAAGGAGGTGATGGCGATAGGCCTGTAGTTGGACGGGTCTGAGCGGTCGCCTTTTTTAGGGATCGGCTGCACCAAAGCTGTCTTCCATGAGTTCGGGACTACGCCTTGGAAGTAGGAGTACCGGAAAAGATGCGTTAAAACCGGTGCCAACTCCGGAGCACACGTCTTCAGCACAATGGGAGGGACTCCATCGGGCCCACTCAACTTGCTGACGTCCAGGGAGAAGAGTGCTTTGCGCACCGAGCGCTGTGTAAATCGCACATCCGGCATGTAGCACTCACATCGTATAAATCGGTGTGTTCCCCCCGTCATCTAGAGTCAAGTTGGACGCAAAAAGATAGCTCAACAGATCGGCTTTCTCCTTTGCGGCATGGGCCAGTGAGTCGTCCTCTCTGTGCAGAGATGTAAGAGATGGCTGACAGAAGTTCCCTTGGACAGCCTTGGCGAGAGACAAAAATGCACGGGTTCCCGAAGGAAGGCGAACTAGCTTCTCGCCAATTCTGCCGATGTGCTCAGACCTTGCCTTGGCAATGACGCTTTTGAAGGACCTGGAGGCGGAATTATACTTATTTTTAAGTGCGCTGGTGTTTATATCCCGAGACGTTGATGCATCAGCCCAGGCCTGGTAGCACTCCTGCTTATAGCGTGATGCTGTTTTACAGGAGCGACCAAACCATGGCTGGGATTTGCCTCCATGGGCACCATAGAGGATGGAATAAAAAGTTCCATACCCTGAAGTACCACATCAGCAACAGAATCGGCAACAACGCTGGGATCTTCCGGCGAGAAGCAAACCCACCCCCAAGGGTAGGATGCAAAAAAAGATCGCATCCCGTCCCAATCAGCTGAGCTATAGTGCCAAACACGGCAGCAAGCTGTAGATCGCAACTACGATTGGAGCGTGAGTGCTACCGTACTCCGGATCAGACAATGGTCCGAAGAGCCCAGATGGGCATCGACGGAGACCTGATATCCGTCCGGATGAGAGGTCAGCAGAAGGTCCAACAGGGAAGGTAAATGGTCTTCCACATCTGGGATCCGCGTAGGCGAAGTAACCAGTTGTGTTAGACCATATGCCAAAGCAAAGTCATAGACAGATCTACCCGCATGATCGGTTAAACGAGAACCAAGCCATTCAGCGTGGTGGGCGTTGAAATCACCGAGTATCACGATCTCTGCGGGTGGGACCTGTTGTAGCACCGAGTCTGCAGCCATTTGGACGTGGTCGATGAGTCGGTCTGTGTTGGCATTACCGCTATGGGACCTATAGAAGCACCCGTAGACGCGGGGATGGTTGTCGCTGTCTACGCGCAGCCATAGGATGGCCATGTCCGTACCTTCAAGACTACCGAGGGTCGAAAACAGATGTCCTCTCTAAAATACACGCAAACTCCAGCCCGGGGCACAAACGAGTGTTCTAATTTGTACCCCGGGTAGGAGAGATACGAAGTGTCAGCCGGAGAGGACACCTGTGTCTCGGTTAGAAAGAGCAAGGCCGTTTTAGCTATCTCCAGATGGTAGTGGACGGCGTTAAGGTTTGAATGAAGTCCCCTGATATTGCAGAAATCCACGGTAAGCGTGGCAGGGGTTGCCTTTGTCTTCTTGCTCCGCTTCCTCTTACCATGTTGATGGGGGGGGGGGGGAATTGGGCCTCCGGCCACCTGCACTCACCAAGCGCAACGCAGAGGTAATTCTCTACTTCACGCTGGTATTCTGTGAGGTCGTGGTACCACCCCGGTTCGAGCTGGACCTTCCTTGCGACAGCAAAAGCTACCGCTTGGCTCTACCACTGTTAAAAATCTGTAACTTTTCGTAATATTTATGGAAAAACTTTTAAATAATTAAATGGGATATAATGTCCTTGTATGTTTATGATATAGATGATAATAACTTAAAGAGGAGTTCTATTACTGCAATAAATATTCTTTTGTTGCTTAAACAAGGAACAAGGTATCAGTTACTTTCTTAATCAGTTAATTTCTTATAACCTTTTTACTATTTTCTTTTGATTTTAAATTTTTTAAATGATAATTAAAATTGAAGGCTCGATTTCAATGAAGTACCACTTCATTGAACAATCTATCCAATTTCAGTTTCCTCTGTCAAAACGAAACAAAAATAAAAAATGTACATAACGAATCAATGTGTAGGAAGAGAAGGATATAATAATAATAAAATATTTAATTTGGCATATAATATAAGTAAAAAGAAAGAGCATAAACAAACTAAAAGCACGTTAAAAATAAATTAACACAAAATAATAAACGAAAAAAGAAATGAAAATGTCTTAGCAAAGAAAATAGGTCCTCATTTTTTGTGGATTTGCTAAATGAAAAGGCGGTCACCGACTCACAAAGTGCTGATTACGAAAGTATAACTTAAAGAATTTGTCGACTGATGGTGAATTTTCTGACTTGACTGTATAGGTCAAACTCGCCTATTCTTGCTTAACTGCGAGCTAAAAATCTGGCGACCGACGATGGCGAAAAATGTATTTAAAAACGCTGACAAATTGGTGGTGGTAAGCAGCGTCGACGGTGCGAGGATTTCAGCACTACGGAAAGCTATACTGTACTGTCACTCTTGCTATCTGCGTGATATAAATACCTATAACCGCGCGGAACCTCAGGTTACATACGCAATCAGGGTTAGCGTGTTTTAGACGTGCGACGTACTAGTGAATTTCAAAGATTATAACACTGTTTACGTAAATAGATTTTTAGTATACCGTTACAGCCTATTAAAGTTCACTGCTAAACATAAACCTCCCCCATAAATCACCGCATATTTGCCATAGTTGTCACGCTTGGCAAGCGGGTTGGCAATCGAAGCTTTTTTTATTTTCGTCGTCGCCTTGCGACACCCACGGGATGATATAGGGTAGTAGATATTCGTACACCGCCACTACACGGCCGGACGGATTACGGATATTTTGTATATTCTTGTATACATATCTTTGTTTATTATTTAGTTGAAAGATGAAATAGTTGTATAACTTTTAATGCAATTTATATATTGTTGGGAATGAGGGTAAAAACATGAAAAGAAATACGAACAAATGAAGGTAGAATGGTAATCTCCCACTTGTTTTAGCAGTATAAAGTATCGTACAGGCGGCTAAGAGGCATCAGTCAGTTATTCTAAGAGTACCACTGTTGTTACTCTGCCCGTTAGGGTATTGTACTAGTGTAGGCAAGGAAGGTCGTGTTGCTGAGACGAAGCCCTGTGTTACATTGAGATGGGTAGTGATGCTGTTGGTTTGTATACTTTGGTGTTATCATGTAATTGGGTCCTGATAGTATGCAGGGTTTTTTACCGAGTAGTGTTATTATATTTAAATATTTGTCAGATCAATTTCAAACGTCAGAAGTGGAATAGTTACTTACAATATATATTTATATGATTATTATTGAAAATAAAACTGCAAATAATTTGTTAAACTTTTATCACTCCATATCAATGCTTGCGTTCGTCAAAAATTCACTTAAAATTATATTTCAGATGTAGAACTTTTGCACTTTGCACTCATAATATCTTCTCTGCTTAACCTGGAGATAGATTGGTAGAGAATGTTTCATTCCTTGTTTCATTACTTCTGCTTTTTGGACCTACTTGGTGTGCCAATAAAACCTATAGCAAAATAAATAAATGATTATTCAAATCATTTTAAAATAAACATTTTTGATGCTAGATAAATTTTCACTGTTCACTATAAATAAGACATTATTTTCTTCAGTTTCATTGCTTATTAGTCAGCACATACGTAAAAGGGCCATGTCCGGCAGTGGCTTGATAAGCTTCGTAATGAGATCATCGTGTACCTATTTTTAAGTGAGTGATCTCTCCAAATTGATTAAACTTGTAACAGGTAAAATCGACGTGGAAAATCTGTGAAAGGATTCCAGCAGAGCGAATAAAACGGATTTTTAATCTCATATGATGGAAGAGTAAAGACCAATTTCCTCAAAGCATAAAGTTATAGAAAAAAAATTAATAGAATTAAATTTAAATGAAATTAAGATTAAGAATTTATTTTTCCTTTATTAGATATTTCTGCATAAAAAAGGGCTAAAATTAATAATTTTAAATTAAAGATAGCAGTGGTTATTTTTTTATTATAGGATAGGGTGACAAACGTGCGCACAGTCCACGTGATGGTAAGTGGTTGTTGTGACCCATAGACATCTACATATATTCTCAATAAAGAATCAAAATGCAGATGCGTTTTCACCCGTGAGGACTAAGATAGAATGCCTCTTTTACAGTAAAAAGGGTTTCCGGTTCTCTACACTCACCATACGGAACGCAGCAGTGTTGAGCTGCTATTTTACGCTGGTATTCTGTGAGAGCGTGGTCCTTCCCCGGTTATTCGTCCTACAACTATATTATTAATATAGCTGCAGCATGGCTCTACCATGTAAATATGACTTTGGGACGTCGAACACCTCGGTTTTTGATAGGCCTACAAAATCTATAAATATTTACTTCAGTGTCAGCATTTAAATGACCAACATTCACCACTACAGCCTATCAGAAGTCTACTTCTAAACATAGGCCTCCCTTGCCTCATAAGGCGGATTTCCATAGTTGACATGCTGGGGGTTAGTAACCGCAATTTTTTTGCGGTTACAAACCCCTTCCTTATATTATGGTGTTTCATAGGTACATCCTTGTAATCGGTTTATCGGATTATCCTGACTTTAATATAAACACATTAATATTTCATCGAGATTCAATTAGTTGGAACCATTATCAATTTTCGTGTTTCCAGTATTTTGTAAATTTTGTTTTGAAGTAATGAATTTTAAGTGTTTATTTATTATAAACTTAGTGCTTTTTATAACAATGATATTTTTATTGTAATTATAGGTGTGCCTGCGACTTTGTTCGCATATAATATTTATTATTAATTTATTTTCTTTCAAGTCCTTTTAATTTGGACCCTAATTAATTTTTTTTTTTATAAACTAAACTACTATTCCAATCTTCACAATAATAGCATAGATATATTTATAATTATAAAGAGTATCTAACTTTATTGTAAAAGCGAGATTACGAAACTAAGTAGAAACGAAAAAAAGATATGCAATAAAATATGAAAAAGAAACTAAGGAAGAGGTTAACAATTACTTAAATTTTTGTAAACACGGTTACTTTTATTGCAAACTTCAACGAGAAGAAATCATAATTAATTTGTCGTGTGGTGGCAGCGTAAACTGAATCCATCATCCAGTTATAATTCGATTCAAATAAGAATAGGAATGTTCTATTTTTATAAAGGAGAGCAATAGTGATGATAAAGATGACAATGATGACTACTCAGACAGTGATGCAGAGATGAGTGAAATTGAATTGCTAGATTCACATTAATACTTTTTAGTTTATGGTTCTTTTGTAAATAAATATTATTACAAAAATATTTGTTTTTGCGCACCCTACCTAACTGGTTTGAATTGACAGCTATGACATGACAATATGGCGCCAGGTCAGTCCTATTCTTATTTGAATCGCATAGCATGTCCCAGGGTGTAGTAAAATTCGACTATGGGAAACCTTAGAAAAATCTAATGACTTTTGATACATGGCAGTATAACTGTATTGGTTAAGTAGAGCCAGACATAAAATATACAGACTTGCTACGGGCAGCAACGTCAAAAGTGTATTGCAATCGTAAATCTACCTGCGAACCTTGACAATTATGACAAATCATCCCTGTGTGTAGAGGCTCAAGTCTTGGACCAGACTTTTATAGACTGATAACGAAGAAAAAGAAGAGATAATTCTTTTGACATTTTTGGGTCATAAAGTAATGTGACAAAAATCTTTAGTCTCTGACCTCTACTTACTTTAGATCCTCTCCTGAAAGTTGCGTTATTTATTGTCATCGCAAAGTTTCACTTCGCTTTAAGTGGATGAAACACCTTCCCACCACTATCATAATGGGCGGCAATATCTGTGTTGACTAAGTTCTTTTAAGAAACAACTAATTTGAGCCGAATACCATCGCAAAGATTTGGAGGATATTAATTTATTAAAAGTGAATTGTGACACCTGTAGGTAAATGTTAAAAGAATATAAATAAAAATAAACTAAATCTACAACTAACAAAATTGTTTATAGTGATGGTTATGTTTATTATACAATTCACTGTCCGATTAACAATAAATTTTCTTCCGAAGGAAACTTGCATGTCTGAGAAATAAGATATTTTTTATTTTCTAATTGATTGCCAAGACATGTGAATTCCACCAAATCGTACTAGAGCAGCGCGAAAAACCAGTTGCTCAATAACAGAAGATCTGTGCCAAGCAGTGGTAAAGTCCGGGAAGGACTTTAATTTTCCGTTTTGTTGAAACTTAAGACATCCACAGGTTGCCGGGTGTTTATGATTTTTTCGAATTTATTATAATAAAAGTAATCAAAATACGTCATAATAAACTTAATTGTCAACAAAAGAAGGGAAGCGGTTGATTACCGTGTTTTTCTCACAATATTTTAAGTTATGGGTTGAAATACTGTGACAGATTAGTTAACGCTCAGAAGAGAGGGGTTTATGACAAAGGTTTATTAAATACTAGCTGGCTCAGCAGATGTTATTCTGCCCTTTCTGGTTGGTGGCGCGATAAGTTTATTTTCACATACACAATTTTCTATAGATTTATTATACGTAGGTAGCTAAATCTTTTTTAGGACTAATAGAACCATCAGTAGCCATAATGACAATAAACTAAAAAAGGAGAAGTATAACCCTGTTTTTACTCTTCCGTAAGCGGATAATAAGTTGCCTTTATGTTATACACGATCATTTACTGTCTATATACAAAATTGCATGGAAATCTGTCTAGTACTTTGTGCGTGAATCGTGAACGCACAATTTTTCTACAGATTTATTATATGCATAGATATAGATGTATGGATAACTTTATATTAATTGGCTTGCTATGTGTTATCATAGAAGGATAGGTTTTTTAAATAGAAAAGTGTTAAACAAGTTAGTCAAAAATTAATCAAAGACCAATCAATATCTTTGTTGAAAAATAAAAATGTGTTTTGATGAAAGAAAAATTAGTAACGCATTTCATGATAAATCATGCACGTACTCTCCGAGCACTGACATTTTTTCGAAATGTTCCTATTTCCTAAAAACATCTAGACAACACTGCGGTAGAAACACTCAGCTTCATACTTTTTGTTTACTATTAGAGCCATACCTCACTCACAACGCTATCCGTACTAAAAGCACCATCTATTTTATTCTATTTCCAAGTCATAAACTTGTGTTTCGCCTTATATATAGCTATTTGTATTTGTTTAATTACTCTAAATATCGTATTTACCTCATGCACTTACTCAATGAGAACCTTAATCAGATACTAACAAAAAAAAAAAACAATCTTCATTGATTGTTTTTTAAAAGTACCCGTAAAAAGTGGTTCTACAAATTCAGGTTTATAACTAAAGAACCGCTGAATAAATACAGACAAAGTAGATGTAGGTTAAACTTAGAACATATAATAGACTCATCAATTATAACGCATTATGTGGCAACTATGGCATAAACTAAATATATCTTATCTTATGGCTTATAGCGGTATAAATATATCTTTACGCCAAGTGTAAAATACCTCGATGAACAGCAGCGTCATAGGTACATGTATGTAAACGGTTAAGGCAAGTCCTCTCCACGGGAGAGGTTCATGCGCAGCAGTGGATTATTAGACGCTAAAGATGTTGACGATGATAATTATACTTAACAAAATAGTTTCATTTCTATGTACTTATTAGTAAGGTTCTGTATAAAATCAATTTACTAAGTGTCCGCGTAGGATTCTGAATGGCTTTTTTTATAGGGTGACAAACGAGTACCTACACAGTCCACCTGATGGTAAGTGGTTGCTGTGACCCATAGACATCTACATTTATCCTTAATAAATAATCATAATGCAGATGCGTCGTCAACCGTGAGGACTAAGATGGAATGCCTCTTTTCAAGTAAAATGGGTCACCGCTTCTCTACACCCACCATACAACACAGCAGCGTTTAAGCTACTATTTTACGCTGGTATTTTGCGAGAACGTGATCCTTCCCCGGTAGAGCCGACCCATTCACATCCATACACTACTAAAATAGCTGCAGCATGGCTCTACCACGTACAAGACGTGGCTGGGAACTCTTACTTATTTCCATCGCCAAAACCAGTGATACGATCTACACTGACATGTTACGGTCTGAAGAGTATAGAAAGCAATTATAATTACAGGTTGTGAGGCATTCCATTTTAGTCCTTAGAGCCTATGTAAACTTTTTTAATTGGAGTTGGTTGCAAGTTTCCATGGACTGCAGTAGTCACTTACCATCTGGTGGACTGTGTGTTAGATTTTTACTTCAGTTTAAAAAAAATCGTGGACACAGCTAGTTTTTAAATACAAAACAAAACGAAGTAATTTAAGTAAGATGGAAAAAGAAAAATAATGTAAAAAAAATAAGATCTGAAAATTCGTTACAAATTACAACCGCTTCATTATATTTTGAAATTAAATCTTGTAAAATCTCCTTGATGTTCAATATACAGACGACAATAATCATCGGCTTTATTCAATTTTATAAGCCGATTGATTTAATTACGCTATATTGAGATCAGAACAAATTCTCAAAAGTCAAAGGAAGGAAACCACAGTGAATACATTTCTGTAATAGTATCGATGGAAGGAATTCCTTCAAGGAAGCAATTATAATCAAAATGGATATTTAAAGAGGAACAAAACTTCTCCCCTCGCCGCTTTCTCATTTAGAAAACATAAAAACTATATAATAGCAATCACAAGCACATTAGGACTTATAGGTCCGTGTTTATGTGGGAATTGTAACAAAAGTAATGTGCCAATTGTGTTATTTGCTTAGAATGTCGTAAAAGGTGACTAACAGGATTTTGGGGTTTGTAGTTGTGTAGGCGATGGACTAGTTAACTACCATTTCTTTCACAATTTTACACCTAAACCAATATTTTTTGTCTTAATGTAGTTCACGTAGCTAGTTGCTTTTTGAGCTCTGCCTACCTCCCCCCGGGGATTGCAAGAGTGTTGCTACGCTTGTATGTATATAATGACAAACAAAAGAAGTTTAAGAAAAGAGTAATTTTTTATATTTACGCGAAAACTACACATTAAATGAAACTTATTTTTACGGATTAGTTTCATTTAAAGAGTAAATTTGCATTTGATCTCATAGTAGAAAACAAATAAATGCACAACTGTTTTCCGTTTTCTTTATCAGCTTCACATGGGTCTCTTCCATTGCAGAAAAGTAATGTAACGAAGTGAGGCTGTAATGAGGGCTAATAATGTTCTATTCACCAGATGTCGCTACTTAGGACTGAAGTGAAGTTTTCTCTTACACAATGTCATTAAAAAAAGAAGTTAGTTTTAAATAAAAATTTATCAGATTGTAGAGTACTTCATTAATATAAAAAACAAGGCCTCGATGGTTTACTCTTTGTTTGTTTGCGCATTTTAACTCTTTTTTTAATTTTCTACTTTTACGAATATCCGTAGTTTGGTTTAAAATGCATTTATAATATAATAATAATAAAAAATAACTGATATTACATAAAAACACATTTAAAACATTTTCCTAAAAAGTTTTTTTTTTTAAAGAATAAGGGTGAAAAATACAATAAAATAAAGCGTGCACATAGTACCTGATGGTGGTTATGCTGGTATTCTGTGAGAGCTTGGTCCTACCCCGGTCGTTTCGACCCATTGGTGATACAACTAATATATAAAAGTTAACTTCCCCGCTATGAAAATCTGTCATATATTTCACCTCATTCCAAATTGTCCTGGTGGCAGAAAAAGTCGTGAATTTCATTGAGACCTTCATTGACAGCTCCCGATTGTTAATTTCAGTAAGTACCAGATGTCTCGCAACTTTAACCAGTAGACGGGACGTGTGTTTGAATAAAAATAGACATGGAAATGCGGAATACCCTCGCGCCGAGGCGTGGGAGTTAAATACAAACTTAATGGGGTTGTTATAAATTAATTTGCTTAATTCCGCGTAAAGAAAGAAAGTGATGTTTCCTGCTCAGTTTTAAGGGGGCCTCTCACCCTCCCGCAAAGTAACGCCTGATTATATCAAATACAAACTTGACACGAAGGGCCTTTTTATATAAGATGGGGCAAAAGAGCATGGTATGTGGATGCTGTGGTCCATGAATATCTACATTTATCCTCAGGAAGATGGAACGCCTTGTTTCCAGTAAAAAGGGTCTCTGGTTCCCTATACTCACCATACAAAATACAACAGCATTAAGCTACTATTTTATGCTGGTATTCTGTGAGAGCGTGTTACTAACCCGGTCGTGTCGACCTATTCGTGCTACCACCATAATATAGCTGCAGCGTGGCTGTACCACATTTCAACATTTCTTGACATATTTGACATGGGCAACTTTGAAAACCTCACCTGATCTTTTATATAAACCAGCCTCTAACTAATAATGTTGATACCAAGTAATGCTTGATTAATTTTATCGTATTTTTGGGTCGGAAGAAAACTTTATAAAATATTAATTATTTTTCATATTTACACGAATACTGCACATTAGATAAAACTAATTATGCGGATTTTACCGCGTTTGTTTTTTTCGAATTAATTTAACCTATTTGTAATCTTTGGTGTTTCGAATGCTTTGCAGCATCCATGTTCACTGGCTACTGAGGTGTTCATAGCCCTGATGCCAAAGTTAACACTGGCTACCTATAGCTTTTGTCTGAGTAGATTGAATTTACAATATCTTGAGATCTATGCTTGGATTTGGTCTTAACATTATTAATTATAGGATAGGATCTCACGCAGGGTGACAATGTTCCCTCAGTTTAGAGCCTTGTGGTATTGTGGAATATATAGCGACGATAAAAAGAAACCCGACGGCATGACTTTGGTCCTATAAAAAAAAAGTAAAACCTTAGCTCGGTATGCTACGTGCGTAGACACTTTGACTTTTCGAAGTCTATCTACTTAACTGAGTAAGTGACGCAAGTTTGAGTCTTTTAAAGATAACTACATAAATAGGTCGAGGAAAAAGTTTCTTCATATTTTGTTTGTATAAAATTGAAGAAAAATCTCTTTGGTTGTACTATTTGTATCTGGCTGGTTTTAATATGAAAGCATATAAAACACGGAAAAAGAAAAATAAAAAGTAAAATACACTTTCCCGCCATTTTTTTATTATTTTTCTGTGTGCCAAAATTAGTGAATCTAACGAAGAAATTCGACACATTCTGAAGTCTTATTACAAAAAAGGGAAAAATGTGACTTAAGCCTTGACAAAAATTTGTTACGTTTATGGACCAAATGCAGTATCAGTAAGAGTAGTACAAAGTTAGTTCCAGCGTTTTCAGTGCGGGAATTTTAATGTCAAAGGGTTAGCTCGCTCTGGTCAACCTCATATGGATAAAGTCGATGCCCTCTTTGGAAAAAAGCAAGCAAAGCTCATTCAAAAAAGTCTGGCTATACAAAAAAGCTCGATATTTGGGTACCACACGAACTCACTGAAAACTAAAAGAATTTATGTTCTACACAATCAAACTGAACCATTTTTAAAAATATTGATCACAGGTGATAAAAAGTGGATCACCTACGACAAGAACGTGCGAAAAAGATCATGGTCAAAGGGTAATCAAGCTCCAAAGACTGTAGCAAAACCCGGATTAACACGCATTAAGGTGATGCAGTGTGTATCCCACCAGGACTGGAAGGGCATCGTTTATAATGAGTTTTGGCAAAACCATCGATTGGGATCTTTACTGCCAGCAACTAATGAGATTCATGCAAGAAATTGAGATAAAAACGGCCGAAATTGATCAACATAAAAGAGTGGTCTTTCATCATAATAACGCCAGACCACACACATCTTTGGCCACTCACTCACCTATCTACACAAACGGGATTATGTCACTGGCTACAAGATGGCAAGGATTTATCAAACAAAATGGCACATATATATATTATAATTAAATGTAATTAAACTAGGACAATAACACGCGATATACGCGACTTATCGCTCGTGATAAGAGGGCTAGTTCTTTTCTCGCTCAAAACGTTTTTGGCCCTATGCCACGGGGCAGTAAGATGATTTTAGTTTATAATTTTAGTCCTTTTTTAAAATTATTAAGGTAAATATAGAATGTTTTTATTCCCATGATTATAACATTAGTGTTAGCTTCAATATTTATTTTGACTTTTCCTTTCCAGGTAAATAATTATGATCCAGGTTTGCACCGCCACTCATATATTTGTATAAATATCAGAATTTCTGTCGTGAACAAGAAAACATAAATAAATAATAGTCTGACACCTCCAGCAGTTTCTTCATAATTCTTTGACACAATTCATAGTATCATTATTGTATTGAGAGGATGTGCTTCGAGAATTTGTAGCTCGAATTATTATTTTTTTTATAGGATAAGGGTGACAAACGAGCACACAGTCCACCTGATGGTAAGTGGTTGCTGTGGCCCATAGACATCTACATCTATCTTCGATAACGAATCAAAATGCAGGTGCGTTGTCACCCGTGAGGACAAAGATGGAATGCCTCGTTTCCAGTAAAAAGGGTCTCCGGTTCTCTACACTCACCATACGAAACACAGCAGCGTTAAGCTACTATTTTACGCTGGTATTCTGTGAGAGCGTGGTCCTTCCCCGGTCGAGCCGACCCATTCGTGCTACAACTATAATATAGCTGCAGCATGGCTCTACCGCGTAAAATTAAGCTGCATGTAATTAAGCTGCATATTCTTGTAATGCAATTTGTAAAGGACCATTGATGCGTGATTCCGGTGCAAACAATAAATTCTCAGTTGTATTGACTATTTGTTAGCCAAGCGGCAATTCGCACCATTATTAACTCCTTATTTATCGCAGTACAGCTGCAGTGAAATATGTTAATACCCTTACCTACTTTTTTATCCTTTAGGGATGTAACACCTTAAGGTCATTTGAAACAAATGACTAGATAGATTCATTCATGAAAAGTTATAATGTTTCATGTTGTTGAAGATGTTCATAAATCGTCAAATAGCAAAAAGTAAGTGATAGCTCACTTTGGTAAATTTTTAGAAGGGAGAATTGTCGCGAATATAACGTTTTTTTGAAAATTTATGTAGTTATAATTTTAATCAATAATGAATGCTATTTATCTACTTCCATAAATCAAGTTACAAATAATATTAGCAACTTAAAAGAAATATTTTTTATTGTCTACATTCCTCTAACGAAGATTTTTGTAATAGTTATATCATTAACTACTAAGGGCTTACCATGGACTTTTTGGCATAACCGTTTTTATTTTGTTAATATATATTATAGTAACTTACGGTAACCTCTTTTTGCCTTCTTTTCTGAAACGAATTCCACAAAATCGACAGCAGTGGATTATGATGTGATTTCATAATAGTACAGTAGTACAGTTGGCATTCAAATTAGTCGTTAATTTATGTTATGTTACGAAAGAAGCGTATAGTGGCGATGTAAAAATATCTACTCGTAAATAATACTCATATCAAGAGAGAGATACACCAGGAGATGGCAAATATGTCCCCTATGAGGCAATCTATGGGAAATGCGTATGTTCACCAGTGGAATTTTTATATTAAGATGATTAATGATGATACAAAAGAATTTACTAATCAAACGTTGACTAATGCAGCGATCTCGACTAATTTCAATAATCTTTAAAAATGAAGTTATCACTATCGCTACTGTTTACTATAAATACATGCAATCAGTATTATCACATGGTCATGGCAGTCAATTTCAAAAATTAAAATTTAGTTTGACACAAAAATAAACTTGATTTTACACGCATTCTGCTATGCTGAATCAAAGTAATGCTCTCAAGTTGAAAAATCACATCGACAAGGAGTAATCGATAGAAAGCATCCATTGCACTTTTCAATTCATTGCTCTACTACCAACGTAAAAGAAAGGCGGAAAGTGTCGACATTTTGTAGGAAATATTACCTACATACCAGGAGTTTTACTTTAGTTTTGCTTTTTCTCCGTTTTCTTTTAAGTAAATCATGATGATTTTTTTTATGGGATAAGGGTGACAAACGAGCACACAGTCCACCTGATGGTAAGTGGTTGCTGCGGCCCATAGACAATCTAGGTACATCTATCCTCTATTACAATTCAAAATGTAGATGCGTTGTCACCCATGAGGACTAAGATGGAATGCCTCATTTCCAGTAAAAAGGGCCTCCGGCCACCTGCACTAACCAATCGAAACGCAGAGGTGAACCTTTACTTCACGCTGGTTTTCTGTGAGGTCGTGGTACCACCCCGGTTCGAGCCGGCCCATCCGTGCGACAGCAAAAGCTGCCGCGTGGCTCTACCACTGTTATACCACTTGTTACTGAAATTGTTTTAATTTATAGTTGCAGACCCACTCGCTATACTGCAACACTATTCTATAGACTACATTAAAATATTTGTTTCGCTCATTGAGAACTTTAAACATTTAACAAATACGCATTTACTGTGTCTAATCTATTAAAGAAATTCGTATATATAGTGTGTCGCGGACTTTTAAATGTATTCTCAGAAGACTAAGAAGTCTAATTAGTTAGTAAATTTTATAATTCTATATATTACTCTGAGTACACAAATTCTATTGGTGAATTTTCAGCACCATGTATTTAAAAAGATGTAATTTATGATACTTTTACGCAATTTTTTTTTACAAATAAATATAGAATATGTAATGTATTCTGGTTTGTTATTTATAATTTGACGACTCCGTGGCGCAGTGGCTTTGCAATAAGTTGCAGCACCAAGGACCGCGGGTTCGAATCCCGCACGGAACATGTATTTGTATGGCCTACAAATAATTGTAACGGGTCTGGATATTTGTCCTGGTAAAATTAATGTATGTAAACTGCTTCCACGATACATGAAAAAACCCTAGTGTGGAGGTAAAGTTTTTTAAAAATAAAGAAGGAACAAAAAAATATTGGCAAATTTCATCAAAATCCGTTCAGAAGTTTTTGCGTGATTGAGCCATAAACATACCAACATCCAAATACACTATCTCATTTATAACATTATATATAGTAGAAAGTAACAAAGTTGGACAAGGTAGGACTTATAGGATAGGATTTTATTTTGTGTTCTGAGAAGTATATGAAAATTATTTATTCTTTATTGTACACACTATAAGATGATAACAAATTTTAAATATTTTAATATTATTTTTTTTGGATAAGTCACCCTTATATAAACGAGCACACAGTCCACCTGATGGTAAGTGGATGCTGTGACCCATAGATATCTACACCTATCCTCGTTTGCGAATCAAAATGCACATACGTTGCCAACCGTGAGGACTAAGATGGAATGCCCCTTTTCCAGCAAAAACGGTCTCTGGTTCTCTACTCTCACCATGCGAAACACAGCAGCATTAAGCTACTATTTTACGCTTGTATTTTGTGAGGCCGTGGATAAGATGTACAAAGGCAAGCTTAACCCTAATAAGAATTTTCTTCTAGCAGACCCTTTGGGAAGGAGAAATAGTATGATATGTGAAGTAAGTACGTGGGTGGCCTGAAAAGTTTCCGACACAACACATTTTTTCTTAAAATTTATTTTAATTTTTCTACATAGACTCCTTGTAATTCTATACACTTCTCCCAGCGATAATCCCATCTCTCTAACCCGTCCATATAGTAGTAGTACGTTTTTCTCTGCAAAATTATTGTTTACCAAGGCGATTGCCTCCACATTTGACGAAAATCTCTGTCACCTTACACGTTGAGGTCGGAAACTTTCAGACCAGTCTGGTATTAATGTATTTGTGTATAAATATAGGTATTTATTCTTTTATATTTTAATATATTTAATTTTTTATTTTAATATATATAATTTTTTTATTTTAATATCTTTTATTTGGTTCAAGCTAAGCTATAAAAAATATAAATGTATATTTATCCTCTTCGTAATCATATTTTTTTTTTACCTGGTAAAATCACGCTGCCGCTGAATTATCGCAGTACAGTCAGTTTGATCAGGAATTAACTACGCTTTCACAAAATCTATATCTGCGTAAAATAATAGCATAACGCTGCTATGACTCGTAGTCGAGTGACGGCAATCGGTGCCGCTCTTTATTGATTATAAGACACTTAGTCTTATACATCAAGGATTATCGTTACAGTTACAGCCTATTAAAGTCCACTGCTGAACATAATCCTCCCCCCATAAATTGCTCATATGGAGAGGGAGGGGAAGGGGCGTATATATTTAAGAGTTGCCACGCTGGATTGGCAATCACAGTTTTTAGTTTTAGTCGTTATTAAAAGACACTGCTACCCATGATCTTATTTGTTTCGTCATAGCACGGTAAAAGAGGTCGGTCAAGGATTATACAATCCACTACTTTAATAATTAAATTTAATAGGCCGTAATAGTAATTGTACACTTATTTGGTTTAACACATCTTCATTAAAGGGTTGAAAGTTTGACATTACCAAATCTAGAGTTGAGAAATTATAGATGACACATAATCAAGATAATCTTTGCTGCATCTTGAATGAAATTTGTTTACTCAACTGTTTTATTATTCATCATCATTTTTCATCATTACAGACTTTCATAAGTCCACTGCTGAACATAGGCCTCCCCCAAGGAATGCCACAAAGAACGGTCCTGAGCCACCTGCATCCATCGACTTCCTGCATGTCTTACCAGGTCGCCACTCCATCTAGTGGGGGGTCGCCCTACACTTCGCCTACCGGTACGAGGCTGCCACTCCAGAACCTTTCCCATCGGTTGTCGGTTCTTCGAGCTATATGGCCAGCCCACTGCCGCTTTAGCTTACTAATCCGTTGGGCTATGTCGGTTACTCTGGTTCTACTGCGGATATCCTAATTTCTAAGTTTATCACGCAGAGAAACCCCGAGCATAGCCCTCTCCATAGCTCGCTGAGCGAACTTGAGCTTCCTCATACGTCCAGCAGAGAAGAATCACGTCTCAGATCCGTAAGTCATCACTGGCAACATGCACTGGTTGTACAGTTTCGTTTTCAGGTTTTGAGGTATGTTTAACGAGAAGATGTGTCGTAGTTTCCCGAACGCTCTCCAGCCGAGTTGAATCCGTCAATTGACCTCTTGGTCGAAGTTGGAATTACCTAGTCGGACTATTTGTCCCATGTAAACATACTCGTCAACAACTTCGAGCTTAGTGCTCCCAACAACTACCGGCATAGGTGTGACATGGACATTAAACATAATCTTTGTTTTGTCCATGTTCATCTTAAGACCTATCCGTTGGGAGACACTGTTGAGGTCATTGAGCATAGTGCTTAGGTCCTCCAGCGATTCTACCATAAGGACTATATCGTCGGCAAATCGAAGGTAAGTGATGTACTCGCCATTGATGTTAATACCGCATCCTTTCCAGTCCAGTAGCTTGAAAACGTCTTCCAATGCATTGGTGAAGAGTTTCGGGGATATAACATCACCCTGTTTTACATATCTCTGCAGTTGGATAGGTTTCGTATTTTGATTCTGTATCGGATAACCATCATAGCTCTACTGTGCAAACACTTCAGCACTTCGATATACCGAGAGTGAACTTGGCACCGCTGAAAGGACTGTAGCACCGCCCAAATTTCGACGTAATCAAAGGCTTTCTCATAGTCCACATACGCAAGGCAAAGTGGTAGATTGTACAATTTGCCGAAGGGTGTGTATATGGTCCATGGTACTAAAGCCTTTTCAGAAACCGGCTTGTTCGGGAGGCTGGAAGTCGTCAAGTCTGCGTGCGAGACGATTCATAATAACTTTTTGAAACAGCACGTAGACGCGGCTCAGAAGGGAAATCGGTCTGTAGTTCTTCAAGAGAGTGTTTTCGCCTTTCTTGAAGAATAAGACCACCGCACTTCTGCTCTACGCCTCTGGAGTAGTGCCACCATAGAGGACGGAATTAAAGAGCTTCTGAAGGGCTTTTAACGTGTTGGAGTGTCATTCTAATCTCGCTCAGACTGACGTCCGGGATATCTTCGGAATAGTGTCGGATAAGATTCGCTCTTGGATCGTTACTCATACTTGCGTGTGGCTTCAACGATGACGTGTACAGCTGCCCATAGAACCTTTCAATCTCACTCAAAATCTCAGGTGCCCCGGAAACGATGCAGCCACAGTCAGTCTTCAGCTTTGACAGTTGGCTCTTTCTGGCAGACAGATCTCTGGCAAAGACTTTGGAGCCTTGGTTCCGCTCGATCGCTTCTTCAATACGAGCTGTATTGAAGTTGCGTAAGTCCCGCCGCATGCATTTAGAGATCTGTCTGTTCAGTTGACTTTATGCTGTCAAATTTGTTGAAGAATGCAGTTTCATCTCCCGTCATGACTGGCATGGCTTCATGGCTGTTAAGCCATGAGATTAAGAATGTGATCGGAAAGTTTTTGTGTTCTTCTGCGACAGATCTAGCAGAACTTCCAGTTTAATCCTCAGAAGACACAAGTTTGCGCGTTTACCGCTAAAAAGAACCCCTTTCTCGTATCTCCTCAGTTTCAAGGCACTCTAGTTGCCTCAGCCAGTATCGGAATCCTCGGCGTCGACATATCGAGTGACGTGCAGTTTCGTGGTCACTTGGAAGAGAAGGCCAAACTGGCCTCTAAAATGTTTGGCGTGCTCAGCAGCGCGGGACAGTATTTCATGCCGGCACACCGCCTGCAACTTTACAAGGCGCAGGTTCGGCCTCACGTTGAATACTGTTCCCATCTCTGGACAGGGGCTCCGCAGTGCCAGCTCCTTCCACTTGACCGCATCCAGCGCAGAGCGGCTCGAATCGTCGACGACCGAGCCCTTTCCGATCGGCTCGATTCATTGGCACTGCGAAGAGATGTTGCATCCCTTTGCATTTTCTTTCGCATCTACAATGGGGAGTGCTCTGAGGAATTATTCGGATTAATCCCAGCTGCCAAATTTCATGAACGCACATCGCGGCAGAACTCCCGATACCATCCACACCATCTAGATTATTGGCGGTCCACCACTGTGCGATTTAGAAGATGTTTTCTTCCTCGCACGACTTCCTTGTGGAATCGATTACCATCAGCGATTTTTCCGGACCGATACTACTTAGGGACCTTCAAAAAAAGAGCGTACTCCTTTTTAAAAGCCGGCAACGCTTCTGCAATTTCCTCCCTGGTGTTGCAGTTGTTCATGGGCGGCGGTAGTCACTTACCATCAGGTGAGCCGCATGCTCGTTTGCCCCCTCTCCTATAAAAAAAAGTTCGAAAGCCAGCGTATAAAAGTCCACTGATGAAAAAAGCCTCCTCTATAGATTGCCTCATAGAGGGAATATTTGCCATAGTGGCCATGCTTGGCAAGCGAGTTGGTAATTGCCGTTTTTATTTTAATAGTTTTTAAAAGTTTTTAAAAATAACAACACATAAATTCTAATGAAATAAGATAGACAGTAAATATGACAACGATGCTCACTCATAAATGTTGAATAAAACACACCAAAATTGAAGTAATGGTTTATCATCATTACTACTTTACTAGTCCACTGCAAAACATAGACCTCCCACAAGGAATACTACAACAGACGGAGCCATCTGCATTCATCAACGTCTTGCGTAAGACACATTAGTCTGTTTGAGTAGGAATCACCCTCTTACCTATTTCTATAGGTAAGAGGCATATAAGGATATAGAGAGCCTTACATAATACCACTGTAAAGTAGCAGCTTGGAACTGAGGCATTCCATTAATTGGAAACATTAACTGGAAACGAGGCATTCCAACTTAATCCTTAGGGGTGACAACACATCTGCATTTTGATTCTTAATCGAAGATAAATGTAGACGTGTGCTCGATTGTTACCCTTATTGGTTGATATTCTATAAAATATATATATATATATATATATATATATATATATATATATATATATATATATATATATATATATATATATACACATACAGGGTATTTTTGTAACGCTCCCGAAAACTTAGACAGGCGACAGCACCAAGTATACCTTTGATCATGGGTCACAAATAAATTTGATCCTGATGAAAAAAAATCATATTTTTACAACGTTTTATTAGCGTTATTCACGCGCCATCATTATAGTACAGCTAAATGAAACGATAATTTCATAAAAAAAATCATGAAAATACTGAAACATAAAACCAGCAGTGAAAACTGAATTGATATCACCTGACTAATGGAGGTTAATGTACGCGCGAACGGTGAAAAAAGAACGCTGGCCTTGAACTTGGGCACAGCGATTTATCACATATTGGTACGAAGGGGGCGCGACGGGGGAATAATCAGCCAGTATTACTGTGCCTGCATGCTATTGGTTCCCGCGCTTTCTTCGCTCCAAAAATACAGTCGCATACACAGCTTACTTTGCGACTCGCGACGATGTTTTAAAAAGGAAGGAAAGAAAAATTATTTATATCTATTGTTTTATGACTAAACTAGTGAACGAAAAGGTAAATATGATAGGAGAAGGTGAATGGGGAAAATTGTGCAGTAAATTTAAAAGTGTTGAGGAAGAATACCGAAAAAATTACCATGTGATCGACCTGATGACGGAAGCTCAAGCGAAGATGAAAGTGATGATGAAGTAGCATCCAGTAACACCAACACACCTTCAACATCTGGCTTCCATGTGACCCAAGACGACATAATGGACGGCGTGCCACCCTTACCTTAAGTTTTCTTGTTACAAACTACTTCATATTTTACGATAGAAATAACAAATAATGCTCAAGTAAACATTATCCATTTTGAATTCCAAGTAAGGCTCCTATTATGATTCTACAATAAAACAATTAATTACTTACTATAATATTATAAAACAATATCCCAATACCATGTAGTACTTTAGAACGCGACTGTAACCTCCCTCCACTCAACCGTATCGCATCACGCTGTGACGCAGTAGGTTTCAGTTTAATTGTAGTTTTTGAAACAGTTCCGTGTTGATTTTGTTACTTGTTGTTACGTTTTTTGTTTTAATAATGCTTAACGCGTACGTTTATAGTGATTGTGAATACGACAACATGTTATGTATCCGAACCTAGGCACACGAAGTATCGCTAAATAAATTGTTAAGACGTCGGGATGGAACAAGTGTGTCATACTGTGCAGTGCACAAAGTGTTGAAGCGTAACCGAATGCGCCCATACAAATTGCACAAAGTGCAAGCTTTAGTTCTCGGCGATCACGACCGCCGACGAGTTTTCTGCCGTTGGTTATTATACCAGCAATAACGTGTGGCTGGTTACATTGAGCACATTATCTGAACGGATGAGTCGACATTTACCAGAAACGGCCTGTGGAACCGAAGAAATACACACGTGTTTTCAGAGGTTAACCCGCACGCTGTTCGACAAACCGGGCACCAAACCCGATGGTCGGTTAACGTATGGGCAGGTTTATTTAAGGATCGCATACTGGGACCAATGTTTCTGTCACAGCGACTGAACGGACAGCGATACCTAAACTTTATAAAAGAACAGTTGACAGACATTTTAGACGACCTATCGTTGGCTGAATATCGCCGCACATGGTTCCAGTATAATGGTGAGCGCCTCAATGAGCTATTTGATGATCGCTGGATTTGGCGGACTAAGACCACACGCTTGGCCACCTCGCGCACCAGATCTGACCCCGTAAGACTTCTTTCTGTGGGGTATGTGAAAGAAATGGTTTTTAATCGTGAGTGTGATAGTGCTGACGAAACTACAAAAGGATCGTGGATGTTTTCGACAAACTACGTACGGACTGTGTCGAAGATCATACGATGATGCCCCGCCTCCATGAGGAGACGCAACACCGAGCCCAAATCTGCCTTGAAATGAATGGAGCACAATTTGAGCCGCATCTCACAAGACCACGGAGGATTTAGAGCGGTAAGCTGTTTCATAACTAATTCTTTTAAATAACTTAGTACTGAACTAATCTGAATACATACATAACTGAATACATAATGTGACGCCTCATAATTATTATTAATAAATAATAATTAAATTCAATGTAAAGGCATTTAAAAATGTCTTAGAAATTATATTTTAAACAATTAAAATGTTTAAAATTAAGTATAAAGTTCAAATATGTTCATTGGGAATATTGAATATTATAGTATAGTTAACGCATAAATTGTCTCTAAAAAATCTCTAAATTTATTAAAATCTTGTTTAAGATATTCAAAATATATTAAATTATATAAATACAAGTCGATTATATTACAATAATAAGGATAAATAACATTTGTAATATAATAGACAAAATGGATAAAAATTTTCTAAGTTGAAGAAGGTGTTTTTGTATTAGTCGGAAAATTTCTAAGTTGATTAAAGTGTTCTTGTAATGGTCTCCATAATAAGGGGCGTTGCCGGAGACACATACCCAAGGTTATACATATATATGGGGTGGTCGGCTGACCGACTGCTAGTACTAATGTTGCACAATGACTAGTCCTATATTAGGGACTTATGATAGTAAGGTCTAACGAACCAAAGCATTAATATAGAAGGTCTTTATGATGCATAAGCATTATGATAGCAGAGTTATGACTTGAAGTCCCATATGAATAAGACATACAATAGTATGGTCTATGAAATAAAGCAAATATGTTGAAGGTCTCAAATATGTAAAAGCATTATATTGAAAGAATTGGGACTTGAAAAGAATTATTATAGTGGCGTGTAGATTGTTTCACAGCATCCGAGACCGAGGTAAACTTGGACTCGCTAACCGATGTGTCCTTGACATATCATCTTAGTGCCGGTGGTAAGCGGGTTTGTTGTAGCAATACGACTTGCCCGTGGACATCGCACAACCCTACCGTTTGTGGGCGGCGTCTTAACGCATAGCGTTATGATACGTCGGCTATCTTTCGGATTAGGGTGAGTGTGTTTGGTAGTACTTTTAAGTGCAGCAAGCATACTCAACTTCATGTCTTAGTGCAATAGCGCTATGATACGTGGAGTTTTGGCTACTGACGTCTTAGTACCGTGCTACTATGATACGTTGGTGGTATTTTTAGTTAACAACATTATCAATTTTGTTACCAAAGTCGATAGGGATCATGTGGGTGTGTTGTGAGGGGGCGCCATCCGTAGGATAGTTGCATTGATGCTTATTGCTACTTGCAGTATTGCATCTTGTGATGGATCTGCGGGTGTGCTGCACCTGATTCGACGCATCTTGTGGTTCTGGTCGATGGAGGTATGCGGGTGGTGATGTCTACTGGGACTGTATGGGGGACCTTGGGATGGTGTAAGCCCGACGATAGTCGTATTGATGCTTGTTGCATTCTGCAGCATTGCGTCTCTGCGATGGTTGTTTGGCGGGTCGCTCTTCTCAATGGCGCTCTCTGCATCTTGGTTTGATTCACAACCCAAGTAGCTTTGCCCAAGTCGGGTCCCTTCATAGCGGGGCTGCAGACTGTCTGCCCTCCATGATGTTTTATATAACAACATATTAATATATCTCTATAAAGTTCCCACCTTTGAAAGATTGAAGGCAACTTGTTGGTGGGTGAGACAAACATGTTCGAAAAATGCATATACTCAACGTCAGTGACACAAACCCTTTCTGATGGCGAATTATTACTAATATCTTATAACTGCCTATTGGCTATATCTGCCATTGTATTGGTTGGTGGAGCATATGTGTCGACCTCATGCGGGTGGTAGCTGGAGGGAGAATCTGAGGAGGCTCTCAAGGCTGCGGCCGAAAGCCGCGCAACGTGGGACCCCATTCCCTTGAGGTGAGCGGTAGACTCATGACACGCTCTGCGGTCAATTGGCCGTGCTGACCATGCAATTGGTGGTGATGCCTTACACTTACATCACGTCTGCAGGAACGGCGGTCTGGCAGGTGGTGGCGCTCACGGACGGCTTTTTATGGCCAGTGTGCCTATTGTTGCCTAACCCGTGTGACGTACATTCACTGTGGCTGGATTTGATCGTATCCTGTATGGCGTTTACACGCACTGACATGCGCGACTTCGGTCGATGTTTGTGCTTACGCACTATCAAGGGGCCAAGTCCTCTTTTACTGGTTCGCTAGTTATTTTGCTGTGGACTACGGTCCAGTTCCCAAATTTGCGTACCCTTCGGGGGGAGCGCATTAAAATGGTTGGCGCTCACCGTGCGCGGCGTGTGCGGAGCCGTGTACCTCCTCCACATTTTTTTTAATGTGGAAGAGCGAAACCCTTGTATCTGGTATTTGATATAAATATTGTGAGCCTTTTCCAAGCGGGAAGGGATTAATTAATAAGTAATTGACTTTTGTGAACCTGATACAAGTGGAATAAGGACAATTTATTGTTCTTAACTTTTATTTGAGCTCTGTCTTCGTGAACGGGGTTCTTTAGCTTATAAGACACTACCAACAGTTTTCGATTGCTCTCGCAAATATTCATTCTTCCAAGATACACCTAAAAGAACTAAGTTACTATACAAACACAACGTAAATAAGGGTCCTAACTAAGACGATCACGCCATAAATTTATTATACGGCCTATATTTGAACCTTTAGAAAGATCAATGTATGATTAATATACTGGTCACGTAAGTTAGATATACTTGTATAACTTATAGAAATAGATTCTAAGGAAATAAAGGTATAAATATATATAGAAAGAGTGAAGAGATGAGAAAGGGGGGGGGGGGGTCGTTACAATTTGGTGCCGTGACCAGGATAGAGGTTAAATTTTAAAAAGGGGGCCGATAATATAAAATTATGAGGTAGGCTATATGCCTACAATTTGTTGTCCGTGAAATGGAGAGGTGTCTTGGAGAGTGTTGTTTGCTGGGGGTGGTTGAGAGTCTGGGGGTGGGGTTTAAATATTAAAATTGAGTATTAATATAGAAGGTGTATGCATAGTTGAGCAAGATAATATTTTAAAGTGAAATAAGTGGAAAGACTCAATTAAACTAAGTGAAGGACACAAAAAGTGTAAAAAAAAAAAATATAAAAAATGGCTAAAAACAAGAAAACTTCAAACTCAATTAAGGCTAAGCCTAAAAATGAAATGAAAATGCTTCAGAAATTAATTAAGAATGCAGTGAAAACCTTTGAGGTTAAAATAAGGGATCTAGAGGAAAAATTTATTAACCAAACGAAAGATCACCAATTTAAAATAAATCAAGGAGAGGTGTCCGGGGCGAGCACCTCTTATGTAAATGATCCTAGACAAAATATTGTATATAATGTACATAATGTCACAATAGAAAAGCCGAAATTTGGAAATGGAAATACTCATCCAGTAACATTTTTGGAAGATCTCACCAATTATTTAAAGAAAGTTCCATCTAATGGTCTCGAAATATCAATAGCACAAGAGTGCTTAGTAGGTGAAGCCAAGTATTGGGCTCGCATTAATAATGTGCGTTGGACAACTTTTGATGATTTTAAAGCTGACTTTCTAAGAGTATTTTGGGGTGAAGAAGAACAAAATAAAGTGAAGAGATTCCTTGTGCAAAATAAATGGAATAGAAGTACACACCCCACCATGGTTAGTTATTTTCTTTATGTTATTGAAAAGGCACAAACATTATCATATCCGATACCTGAAAAACAATTAGTAACTGATGTTATCAGACATTATCCTAAAACTGTGCAGCAATTATGGAGAATAGCTAAAATTGAGACAATAATAGACACGACAGATTTCTTAAGAAACTTGGATGACATCGATAAACAAGATGAAGGTCGTGAAACTTACTATAATGAGAAAAAGAGAAAATTTAATAATAATACGGAGCAAAAATACAAAGAAATACAACAATCATACAAAACATGGCGTAAACCCGAAGAGGGAAAAAAGAAGGTTAATGAAGTACATGAAATACAGTTCACCAATGACCAATCTGATGTTACGGCCCCTGCGCCAAATTTAGAGTCGTAGAGGTCGAACTAGTTCCCGATTCGATCCTTTGCAATGTAAAAGGGAACAAAGCATTAAATATGTTATTAAAGCTGGGTTGGCGACCTGGTCAAACACTGGGTAAAAATAATAGAGGGTTGCGAAAACCTATCGCTTTAAAAGCAAATTTTAACAGAGAAGGCCTTGGTTATAATGACAATGTAAATAGTATTTTAAACACTTTAAAAGCCAGGTCGGACTTGCTCTTAATGGAGTTATTCGTGCAAACCGTCTTCGAGGAAGACGAAGATAAATACCAAAGGGAATTAATAGGGAATATGAGATCTGAAATTAAAGTTTCAATATTTGACAAAGAAATAGACGCGTTACTCGACACTGGGAGTGATGTTACATGCATTTCAGAAAGTTTATATTTACAAATTAAAGATAATAATCGTAAAATATCAATAATGCCAGTTAAAGCAATGCAAATAAAAGGTGCTTTTGGGCAGCGCAGCACAAAAATACAACAGATGATCATATTGCCTATAAAGATAGATGAGGTAGTCTTTGAAACACAAACTTTAATTGTAGGTAATTTAATAAGACCTTTAATATTAGGCTTTGACTGGCTCAAGAGAAATAAAATATTGATTGATTTGAGAAATGCTACTGTTGGAATAGAATTTAAAGTGAAAACCAAAGACTACTTCATACCCTTCAAATATAATAATAAATCTGTATTACATAATAACTGCATCGAACAATGTACCGATGATCCGTTAACAAATATAAAAATAGGATCTACATTGGAGGTCTCTGAAAAGGCAAAACTTAGTAAGGTTTTGGAAAAGCATAAGAATATGTTTTCGAGCAAATTGGGAAGAGCCAATTGCTATGAGCATAAAATTGAAATGATCGATGATGAACCTATAGTTACTAGGTCCTATCCTATTCCATATGCATATAGAGCGAAAATGGAAGAAAAGTTAAATGAAATGGAACAAGCTGGTATCATCACAAGGACATCAACGCCTTACAGTAGTCCATTGACATTCACTCTTAAAAAAGATGGCTCAATTAGAGTTCTACTAGATGCCAGAAGCATAAATAAGAAAATGGTTGCAGAAACAGAGAAACCACCTATACAATTAGATGTTTTGAATTCATTCCACGGAGCGAATTATATTACTACCATTGACTTAAATAATGCATATTTTCAAATTCCGATAAATAAAGATGGTAGAAAATATACTGGATTCACATTCAATGGAAAGTCATATGTATATAATGTTCTGCCGCAAGGATTAAAAACATCAGTAGGAAGCTTTAGCAGAGCCATGAATTTAATATTAGGACCAGAAGTCCAAGAATTTTGTGTGAATTATTTAGATGATCTAGCTATTATTACAACAGGAACGTTAGATAAACATTTAGAGCACATTGATATTGTTTTAAGCAAATTGAACAAAGCTGGCTTAACGTGCAACTTGCAGAAATGTGAATTTATTTGTAAAGAAATTAAAATGCTGGATTTTATAATTTCAACAGAAGGCATAAAGATAGATCCCGATAAGATTCGGGCGATCCAAGAGTTCCCAGCACCTAAAAAGATTAAACAATTGAGGGCCTTTTTAGGTCTATGCAATTTTTATAGAAGGTTTATACCAAATTATAGCGAGAACATAATAACGCTCTGTGAATTACTTAAAAAGGGACGTAAGTTCCAATGGAGCGGTAAAGAACAGAAGGCATTTGATTTTATAAAACAACAATTTATTAATACAATACAATTGCATCATCCTGACTTTAATAAGCCGTATTATTTACAAAAAGATTGTTCCGGTGTGGGTATGGCCGGAGTACTATATCAGATAGATGATAATAATGAAATGAGAATTTTAGGCTATCATAGTAAAGCCTTAAAAGGCCCCGAATTATATTGGTCTGTTACTGAACAAGAGTTTTATGCTGTAATAAGCTGCCTAAAGAAATTTGAAACATATTTGAGAGGCAGTAAAGTAATAATATTAACTGATCATAAAGCATTATTGTTTATTAATAATATGAAGTTATTCAATGGTAGAGTAACCCGATGGATTTTGTATATAGAACAATTTAATTATGAAGTACAGCATATATCAGGTAGATGTAATATTGTTGCAGATGACAAGAGGATAAAAATAATAGCTTAGAAATTGCTTACACAGAAAGCGAACTGAATATTGAGCTGATAGAAAAATTAAAATCCTATCAGTATATCAATTACAAGATTCGGAGTCATTGGTTATTATTGAAAAGTTAAAGACATTAAATACTTCCACAATACAACAAAATAATAAATTGAAACGGTATAGTTTGAAAAATGATGTATTATATTACAAAACGAATTTAAAAGAAGTAATATATTTACCTAAAGCATTGAGACAAGATATTATAAATCAAGTACATGTCGAAATGGGTCATCAAGGACCCTATAAGGTAATTAAGTATGTGAGAGACAGATTCTTTTGGAAAGGCTTAACAAAAGATATTAAAAATCAATTAAGGGTTTGTCATGTATGTCAGTTATCTAAGAAAAGCAATATAACATATGTGGGTCCATGCAAATCTATAATAACAGAAAATATTGGCGATATAGTCATGGCAGACTTATATGGACCACTTGCATCAGGTACCTTTGGGTACACTTTCATATTTGTCATACAAGATTCATTCAGTAAATTTATCAAATTATATCCTTTAAAACAGTCAACAGCAAAGTCTGTTGTAACAAAAGTAAAGCATTTTGTTGAGATTATAAAGCCCAAGGCAATAATGACAGATAATGGAAAACAGTTTATAAGTAATCACTGGAAACAATCAATGAGAGATTTAAATATAAAGCCAATATATACTACAGTTAGAAATCCTAGACCGAATACAACAGAGCGACTAAATAAAGAGTTGAGCAGATTATTTAGGACGCTTTGTCATACTAACCACAAAGATTGGGCGTTAGTATTGCCGAAATTAGAAGAATTGTATAATAATTCTTATCACAATAGTACAGGCTTTACGCCTTGTGAGATACTTTATGGTGAGTCTAATGAGATGTCTTTTGACAAAATAATTTCTAAAAGTAAAGACAAACATAATGTCGAGCAAATTAGACAACAAGTGCGTAAAAATTTAAAAGAAGCAAGTCGAATAAGAAACACAAAATTTGATAGGCAAAATAGATTAATAAAATATAACATTGGCGACTTAGTAAAAATTTCAAGATCTAGTAGATCAGATGCCGATAATAAAGTTATGAGTAAGTTTAATTTGGCATATGAAGGGCCTTATGTAATAGCAGCCGTACCATTTGACAATGTATGTACCTTAGCAAATCCAGAGACAAATGAAATTAGAGGAATTTTCAATGCTATTCACTTATTAAAATATTTTAAATAATAATTTTATTTTATATAAATTATTAGTATAGTTAAATAAATATTGTAGCATGAAAGGGTCTTGTGGGTGGCCCATGAAATTATTGTTAAATTAATAGACTAAAATTATTAAAGTTATGAGCAAGATATTTGCTATATGATAGAAGAACGTAATTAATAATTAATGAAGAATTGTAAATATAGAACGTAAGATAATTTTGTAATCATTTTTATTAAATAAATATGGGAGCTGAGTCAGGGTGAATGGCTCAATCACATTTATCCTGTGTGGTACTCAACTGATCTCAACAAATATCCAACTGAATTGTATGCACATAAAGTGTGACACTATTGAAATAATGTTTCAAAGATTTAAAGATAAATTAATAAAATGAGAAATCGACAATTGACTGGAAACATTATTAACAACACGATATACAATAACTTGAATTAAGATGTTATCACATTGTGATGTATGTGGTTGAAGGGGTGTTGGTGGCGGCCATTCCCTGGGGAAGGGGAAATTGATAACATATACTGTATTGTAACAGATTAAAAGAGGAAAGAACAGATATATAACAATTATTTGAGTGTAGAGTATATGCTCTCAAAATACTTAAATTTTATATTAACAACTCCACTATGTGGGTCATTAACATAAAATTTGGGGGTGGATTGTGACGCCTCATAATTATTATTAATAAATAATAATTAAATTCAATGTAAAGGCATTTAAAAATGTCTTAGAAATTATATTTTAAACAATTAAAATGTTTAAAATTAAGTATAAAGTTCAAATATGTTCATTGGGAATATTGAATATTATAGTATAGTTAACGCATAAATTGTCTCTAAAAAATCTCTAAATTTATTAAAATCTTGTTTAAGATATTCAAAATATATTAAATTATATAAATACAAGTCGATTATATTACAATAATAAGGATAAATAACATTTGTAATATAATAGACAAAATGGATAAAAATTTTCTAAGTTGAAGAAGGTGTTTTTGTATTAGTCGGAAAATTTCTAAGTTGATTAAAGTGTTCTTGTAATGGTCTCCATAATAAGGGGCGTTGCCGGAGACACATACCCAAGGTTATACATATATATGGGGTGGTCGGCTGACCGACTGCTAGTACTAATGTTGCACAATGACTAGTCCTATATTAGGGACTTATGATAGTAAGGTCTAACGAACCAAAGCATTAATATAGAAGGTCTTTATGATGCATAAGCATTATGATAGCAGAGTTATGACTTGAAGTCCCATATGAATAAGACATACAATAGTATGGTCTATGAAATAAAGCAAATATGTTGAAGGTCTCAAATATGTAAAAGCATTATATTGAAAGAATTGGGACTTGAAAAGAATTATTATAGTGGCGTGTAGATTGTTTCACAGCATCCGAGACCGAGGTAAACTTGGACTCGCTAACCGATGTGTCCTTGACATATCATCTTAGTGCCGGTGGTAAGCGGGTTTGTTGTAGCAATACGACTTGCCCGTGGACATCGCACAACCCTACCGTTTGTGGGCGGCGTCTTAACGCATAGCGTTATGATACGTCGGCTATCTTTCGGATTAGGGTGAGTGTGTTTGGTAGTACTTTTAAGTGCAGCAAGCATACTCAACTTCATGTCTTAGTGCAATAGCGCTATGATACGTGGAGTTTTGGCTACTGACGTCTTAGTACCGTGCTACTATGATACGTTGGTGGTATTTTTAGTTAACAACATTATCAATTTTGTTACCAAAGTCGATAGGGATCATGTGGGTGTGTTGTGAGGGGGCGCCATCCGTAGGATAGTTGCATTGATGCTTATTGCTACTTGCAGTATTGCATCTTGTGATGGATCTGCGGGTGTGCTGCACCTGATTCGACGCATCTTGTGGTTCTGGTCGATGGAGGTATGCGGGTGGTGATGTCTACTGGGACTGTATGGGGGACCTTGGGATGGTGTAAGCCCGACGATAGTCGTATTGATGCTTGTTGCATTCTGCAGCATTGCGTCTCTGCGATGGTTGTTTGGCGGGTCGCTCTTCTCAATGGCGCTCTCTGCATCTTGGTTTGATTCACAACCCAAGTAGCTTTGCCCAAGTCGGGTCCCTTCATAGCGGGGCTGCAGACTGTCTGCCCTCCATGATGTTTTATATAACAACATATTAATATATCTCTATAAAGTTCCCACCTTTGAAAGATTGAAGGCAACTTGTTGGTGGGTGAGACAAACATGATCGAAAAATGCATATACTCAACGTCAGTGACACAAACCCTTTCTGATGGCGAATTATTACTAATATCTTATAACTGCCTATTGGCTATATCTGCCATTGTATTGGTTGGTGGAGCATATGTGTCGACCTCATGCGGGTGGTAGCTGGAGGGAGAATCTGAGGAGGCTCTCAAGGCTGCGGCCGAAAGCCGCGCAACGTGGGACCCCATTCCCTTGAGGTGAGCGGTAGACTCATGACACGCTCTGCGGTCAATTGGCCGTGCTGACCATGCAATTGGTGGTGATGCCTTACACTTACATCACGTCTGCAGGAACGGCGGTCTGGCAGGTGGTGGCGCTCACGGACGGCTTTTTATGGCCAGTGTGCCTATTGTTGCCTAACCCGTGTGACGTACATTCACTGTGGCTGGATTTGATCGTATCCTGTATGGCGTTTACACGCACTGACATGCGCGACTTCGGTCGATGTTTGTGCTTACGCACTATCAAGGGGCCAAGTCCTCTTTTACTGGTTCGCTAGTTATTTTGCTGTGGACTACGGTCCAGTTCCCAAATTTGCGTACCCTTCGGGGGGAGCGCATTAAAATGGTTGGCGCTCACCGTGCGCGGCGTGTGCGGAGCCGTGTACCTCCTCCACATTTTTTTTAATGTGGAAGAGCGAAACCCTTGTATCTGGTATTTGATATAAGTATTGTGAGCCTTTTCCAAGCGGGAAGGGATTAATTAATAAGTAATTGACTGTTGTTAACCTGATACAAGTGGAATAAGGACAATTTATTGTTCTTAACTTTTATTTGAGCTCTGTCTTCGTGAACGGGGTTCTTTAGCTTATAAGACACTACCAACAGTTTTCGATTGCTCTCGCAAATATTCATTCTTCCAAGATACACCTAAAAGAACTAAGTTACTATACAAACACAACGTAAATAAGGGTCCTAACTAAGACGATCACGCCATAAATTTATTATACGGCCTATATTTGAACCTTTAGAAAGATCAATGTATGATTAATATACTGGTCACGTAAGTTAGATATACTTGTATAACTTATAGAAATAGATTCTAAGGAAATAAAGGTATAAATATATATAGAAAGAGTGAAGAGATGAGAAAGGGGGGGGGGGGGGGGGTCGTTACAATTTGGTGCCGTGACCAGGATAGAGGTTAAATTTTAAAAAGGGGGCCGATAATATAAAATTATGAGGTAGGCTATATGCCTACAATTTGTTGTCCGTGAAATGGAGAGGTGTCTTGGAGAGTGTTGTTTGCTGGGGGTGGTTGAGAGTCTGGGGGTGGGGTTTAAATATTAAAATTGAGTATTAATATAGAAGGTGTATGCATAGTTGAGCAAGATAATATTTTAAAGTGAAATAAGTGGAAAGACTCAATTAAACTAAGTGAAGGACACAAAAAGTGTAAAAAAAAAATATAAAAAATGGCTAAAAACAAGAAAACTTCAAACTCAATTAAGGCTAAGCCTAAAAATGAAATGAAAATGCTTCAGAAATTAATTAAGAATGCAGTGAAAACCTTTGAGGTTAAAATAAGGGATCTAGAGGAAAAATTTATTAACCAAACGAAAGATCACCAATTTAAAATAAATCAAGGAGAGGTGTCCGGGGCGAGCACCTCTTATGTAAATGATCCTAGACAAAATATTGTATATAATGTACATAATGTCACAATAGAAAAGCCGAAATTTGGAAATGGAAATACTCATCCAGTAACATTTTTGGAAGATCTCACCAATTATTTAAAGAAAGTTCCATCTAATGGTCTCGAAATATCAATAGCACAAGAGTGCTTAGTAGGTGAAGCCAAGTATTGGGCTCGCATTAATAATGTGCGTTGGACAACTTTTGATGATTTTAAAGCTGACTT
>JAVANC010000022.1:8369935-8458490 GCA_033319125.1 Parnassius glacialis | reverse complement strand
GCGCATCTACTGGTGCCTCTTTAAGTCATGGGACTTATAGACGCTATGGTAGCGGTAATGCCGAAACAGACCGACTCATTGACCACGTCCAAATGGCTACAGATTCCTTGCTACAACAGGTCCCATCCGCAGAGATCGTGATCCTTGGCAATTTTAACGCCCAACACGCTGAATGGCTCAGTTCACGTTTAACCGATCATGCGGGGAGATCTATTTATGACTTTGCCTTGGCATATGGTCTGACACAACTGGTTACTTCGCCTACGCCGATTCCAGATGTGTAGGATCATACAATTTCACTGTTGGACCTTCTGCCGACCTCTCATCTGGACGGATATCAGGTTTCCGTCGATACCCCTTTCGGCTCTTCGGACCATTGTCTGAATCGGAGTGTGGTGCCACTCACGCTCCCCTAGCGGTTGAGTTCTGCAGGTTGCCGCCATGTTTGGCATTTCTGTTGGACTTTCTTTGCATCCTACCCATGGGGGCGGGTTTGCTTCTCGCCGGATGATCCCAGCGCCGTTGCTAAATCTGTCACAGATGTGGTGCTACAGAGAATGAAACTATTTATTCCATCATCTATGGTACCCATCGGAGGCAGATCTCAGCCTTGGTTTGATCGCTCCTGTAAGACTGCATTACGCAGTAAGCAGGAGTGTTATCAAGCCTGGGCTGCGGCTTCGGATACTCAGGATGTAAACACCAGCAAACTTAAAAAGAATTATAACTTTGCCTCCAGGTCCTTCAAAATAGTTATTGCCAAGGCAAAGTCAGACCACATAGACAGAATTGGCGAGAAACTAGTTCGCCTTCCTTCGGGAATCCGTGCATTCTGGTCTCTCGCCAAGGCCGTTCAAGGGATTTCTGAAAACCATCACTACCGTCTTTGCACAGGGAGGACGACTCACTGGCCCAAGACGCAAAAGACAAAGCCGACCTTTTAGGCTCCCTTTTTGGGTCCAACTCAAATCTTGATGACGGGGGAAAACACCGTCGACCATCCCGCGGTGTGAGTGCCCCATGCCAGATGTGCGGTTCTCACAGCGCTTGGTTCGCAAAGCACTCCGCTCCCGGGATATCCATAAGTCGAGTGGGCCTGACAAAATCCCCCCAATTTTGCTGAGGACGTGTGCTCCGGAGTTGGCACCAGTCCTAACACGTCTTTTCCGGTAATCCTCCCTAAGCGTAGTGTCAAATTCGTGGAAGATAGCTTTTGTCCACCCGATCCCTAAAAACGGCGACCGCTCAGACCCGTCCAACCTTATTAATTACCTAAAAAATTATTAACTTCCAGCTCATGCGGTACCTTGAAGATTACCAGCTGATTAGTGATCACCAATGCAGTTTTCGTCCGGGTCGATCAGCTAGTGATCTTCTGGTCTATCTGACTCACAGATGGGCGGAGGCAGTAGAGTCCAAGGGGGAGGCGTTGGCCGTTAGTCTGGACAATGCGAAGGCCTTTGATCGGGTTTGGCACAAAGTGCTTCTTTCGAAGCTCCCTTCCTATGGGCTTTCCGAGAAATTGTGCAATTGGATCACCAGCTTCCTTGCAGATCGGAGCATCAAGGTCGTTGTAGATGGTGCATGTTCTGACTACAAGCCTATTAACGCTGGTGTTCCACAAGGCTGTGTGCGTATCACTAACGCTGTTTCTTCTGCATATCAATGATATGTTACTAACGCTGTTTCTTCTGCATATCAATGATATGTTACTAACTGGTAACATTCATTGATATGCGGATATACGGATATACACTGGTGATGCTCTATACACTGGCCGTGCCAACATTTCTCGGGAAAACGTCGCCGAGTACCGGAACAAACTTGTGTCTAAAGTAGAGTCTTTATTGAACAAAGTCTCGGATTGGGGGCAACTAAATCTAGTCCAGTTTAATCCTCAGAAGACACAAGTTTGCGCGTTTTACCGCTGAAAAGAACCAAATTGTCGTATCTCCTCAGTTTTAAGGCACTCCCCTTTTTGTCGCAGTCAGTATCGGAATCAATTTCGTGATTACTTGGAAGAGAAGGCCAAATTGGCCTCTAAAAAGCTTTGCATGCTCAGCAGAGCGGGACAGTATTTCATGCCGGCACACCACCTGCAACTTTATAAGGCGCAAGCTCGGCCCCACATGGAATACTGTTCCAACTCTGGGCCGGGGCACCCCAGTGCCAGCTCCTTCCACTTTACCGCATCCGACGCAGAGCGATTCAAATCGTCGACGACCGAGTCCTTTCCGATCGGCTCGATTTATTGGCACTGCGAAGAGATGTTGCATCCCTTTGCATTTTTTTTTCGCATTTACAGCGGGAAGTGATCAGAGGAATTGTTCGAATTAATCCCAGCCGCTAATTTTCACAAACGCACATTGTGGCAGTACTCCCGATACCATCCATACCATCTGGATGATTGGCTGTACACCACTGTGCTATTTAGAAGATGTTTTCTTGTGTTGTGAACATGTGTGTGATGTGAACTTCCTTCGAGTACCATCAGCGACTTTTCTGGACCGATACGACTTAGGGGCGTTCAAGAAAATTGCCTACTCCTTTTTAAAAGGCCGGCAACGCATGTGTAATTCCCTTGTTTCTCCTGGTGTTGCAGTTGTTCATGGGCGGCGGTAGTCACTTACCATCAGGTGAGCCGCATGCTCGTTTGCCCCCTCTCCTATAAAAAAAGTACTCGTAAGGTGATCCACGGCCTTTATTTACACTATCGTCTTGTTTTTGCTGGATAGTAGACAGTAGTGAGGACACACGGTGTCTTCGCAGCGCCATAAGCGCTTAAACGGTTTGGATAGCAATATCTATTGCAACATTTCGGAAAAGAGCACGTATAACTGGGGTGGCAGAGTCGCTTCCGATAAGCAACTGAAGGGAAGACATATTGGTTGTACTGTGTTTTGTACTATTTAAAATAAGTTAGGTCTTCCACAATACATAAGACCAACTTAGACCTTTATGGGTTAACTTTGATACGTAGAAGGTTAATAATTTTATTATATAATTAATTTATTATATAATTATTAATATAATTAATAATAAGGGTTAGTTCGGCAATAACGCTCGGCATGTCTATTTCATGGTGCATGTTTGGCGTAATGAAGTGAATGTCGCTGCCAAACGACCTGACTATATCTTGAAAAGCGGGACTCTCAAACATCCCTCGATCCTTTATCAAAAAGTTTTAAGAGACCCAAACATCGAAACCGCGTTAGTAAGGGCTCTTTTCAATTCGTCAGTGTCCTTGACGACAGAGGGAGTATAGAAGGCAATATTTCGTAAATGCATCAATAATAATCAATACGTGTTTATAACCTTGAGATTCAGGCAATGGACCAAGTGTGTCCATGTGTACTACCAAAAATGGTACGCTGGCTTAGTCCAAGATTCAATGGTTTGATGGGGGGCACGCGGCACCCGTTTATGTGACAGACACACAATACAATGCTTGAGATATTTCCTAACAAAAGGGCGTAATCCAGGAAACCAGAAATGACGTAAAATAAGTTCTATCGTTTTATCGTACCCATTGTGGTCTTGGTCATCCCGAAACACATGAAGCAGACTCAGTCTAAATCCCTTGGGAATATAGCACAATAGGCCGGATTCTTCGCGAATGGAAAAATATTTGACATATAATAGTCCATTCGTAACTCGTATTGGGAAGAGTCTAGTTGACCGTTATTGAATTTATCAATGAGATTAAGTGTCTCCTCATCTGCAAATTGAGCTTACTTGGCCCATTTTTTGGGTTTTGAATATGGCATACCTCCACAGGGGTTCCTACTTAGGTAATCGGCAAGGGAAATTAAAGACCCTTTACTGTATTTGAAAGTATACTGGAAATCTTGCATGGATAACCACCACCTAGCTACATGGGGAAGCAAGCTCTTTTTACGCTCGGTTAGCTTTAGAGCGTTACAATTTTAAAGGACTTTTAACACAGCTAGAGTTTTAAAATTCATAGGAATGATATTTGGGTTCCGCGCCTTGGGTTGATTTACTGAAACACGCTACTGCACGCCTAAGCCCACCCTCATGGATCTGTATTAAGACTGCACCCTAACCGATAGCACTTGCATCTGTGTGCACCTCCGTAGTTAATTGAGGGTCGTATATGGCAAGGACGGGTTCGTTTGTTTAAACGGTCAATAATATACTAACGAGCTTTATCTTGCTCGACTCCCTACTCAAACGGCATGTTCTTTTTAGTTAAATGTGCGATACAAGCTGTTCGCTGGGCATAATTTGGAATATATCTTCTGAAATAGCCCGCAAGGACAAGGAACTGTCGAATTTGTTTAACACTTTGAGGTTTTGGGAATCAACCAATGCTTGGACCTTACGCATGCTCGGCCTAACCTGACCATAACTGACAACCCTCCTAAGATACTCTATTTCACTGCTAAGAAAGGTACATTTATAAGTTTTACAGAGAAACTGGACGAAGTAAGGGTTTTTAAGACTCGTCGTAGTAGGGCTTATCCTTGAAATGTCGTATTGGATAGCAAAAGGACGTCATTATGTACGCAAGGGCCTTTCCTGAATCTTTGAAAGACTTGAGAGTCTTTGAAATGATCTTTTGATAAAATACTGTAGCGTTAGAAAAGGTCATAAGGCATCTTAACATATTCGAAGTGACCTTATGGGGGTCACGAAAGCGGTTTTGGCAATGGATCCTGCTTCCATAGGTACCTGATGAAAACCAGTCATCATATCTAAACTTGTGAAGAATCTACTTGACCCTAACCTATCAATGTGATCCTCTATGAGTGGCAAGGGAAACTTATTTTTTATAGTGCGTGAGTTCAAAACCCTATAATCTACGCATATTCGATTCGTGCCATCTTTCTTTTTAACCAAGATCACGGGGCTGGCGTATGGTGATTCGGATTCACGTATAATGCCTTTAGCCATTAGGTATTTAACTATACTCCCGAACGTGAAGCTTCTCATCGTAAGATAATTTATAGGACTTATAACATACCGGTTCATTGTTGGAAACTTCTATTTTCATACTACCTGTCGTGATTGAAGATGAAGCCGTGCCAGTTATAAAGAACTTTGAAAAGTCACTGATAACCAACAAAAACTGTTCTTTTCTCTTCACCTATAAGAGGTGTTTTTACTTAATTAATATCAAAAGCATGGTTTAGCGGTAAAGGTTTGCCTGTACGCGTCAGAATTTGAACACAATTTTGTCGGATGTATGTGATGCCTTCACGATTTAGAATATCGGTGCCTATAATAACCGGAATACTGATACAATCGTGGGGTAATCGGCTTCAATAGATATGTGAGGTAGCTCCAAAATTAATGTCACAAACTAGGTACATTCGATAAGCTGACTCCCTATACCTCGTAAAATGCGGTATGTTGGTCTATGGTTAACCTTAAAATGTATCAACAAGGAACTCGATACGAGTGATATGCAGGAACCGCTGTCTACTAATAAATCAATCGGTACGCCTTCAATTACTGCGCTTGTAACATCGATTGTCGATTTCGAAACATTACTGTCTAATTTACTACAAAATTTACATTATGCGGGTTAAGTTTTGTAGACTCTGAACGTAGTTTGGCAAAACAGTCATTAATTTCATGACTAACCTTTTTGCAAAATGAGCATGTTACAGAATACGGTGACTGTGTGTTAGATGACGACGATCCCGAATTATAACCTAGTCGAATTCTTTTAGCACTCTTACAGTCTATACGCTTATGCCCGAACCTCCTACAAAGGTGACATCTTAAGTCGCCAACACCCTTTTTATTTTCATTCCGTCGGGTAATGTTTGATTCAGTACTAGGATGCGATCCACGAGTGATATCACGGGTAGACGGAAAATCATTTTTTGGTTTTATATACATCGACAAAAATTGCAATAAATCGTTGGGTTGTAACTTTGTATTAGTAGCTGCAGCTTAAATATGAAGATTTGTGATGCCTCTTAATACTATAGCGAGAATCAGTTCGTCAGATAGCCCCCTAATCAAACCCAATCTTAACAACGTCTAGCGTATTCGGCGTAAGTGGCATAACTTTTAGAATCTTTGGTCATCGCTTCGTAAAGAATAGACGCAATATCGACGGTTCGTGGATACAGAATTTTAAGTTCTCGTTTGAAATTCGTCCACTAACGATCGGTGCTGTAGCACTCGCTAAGCCAAAAACGTGTTTCTCCCTTCATAAAATTACCGATTCGCGACAAACACTCATTATCTTCCCACCTGTTAGCTTCTTTAGCTCTATCTTCTTCCTTGCACCAAACGTCGATATTGTGAAAGTGAGGGTCAAAGTTAGAAATATAATAATTATTGGACCTTACTTTAACTAACGAAGTGATGGCCTCCACGGTTGTGCCAGTTGTGTCTCCGCCTGTGGCAATGGTTTCCCGTGATACTGAGACGGGTGCGTAAACTGCCGTCAAGTCGTCATCGCGTACGTCGTCGGTGCACCAATCATTATCGCGGGCACATTATCGCGGGCAGTATCGGGTGCGGTGCCTGCCCCGAAGATGTTGACCCGGCCTGTAAAAGTGGCTCGGACGGCGGTGGCGGCGAAGAAAAAGTTCCTCAAGCGTATTCAATCTAGCAAGGATAGCATTCAGCACATCTTTGTTCGACTCATGCTTGCGTTTACGAGAGCTAGCTTGTTGGTCAGACATTTTAAGATTTATAAACTGAACACTTAGTAAAGAGAAAACTACTATTTTATTTTATTTTATTATATAGGAGAGGGGAAAACGAGCATGCGGCTCACCTGATGGTAAGTGACTACCGCCGCCCATAAACAACTGCAACTAACTGCTGACATAGAGTATAATTAATAGCGAAACTGGTAAGATCAACTCTCGCAATTCAAACTACCAGTTAAGTGTTAATAACAAATTAACCAAATCAGATCAGGACTTTGCAATGGTTTTTGAGAAATATTTTACTGATATTCCGATATTAACCACTAAGTCACTGAATTCTTCTCCTGCGGTCGCCGAATCATTACTTAAACAAAAATTAAATGCGTGTACAAAGAATTTTACATTTCATAATGTATCATCAAAAGATATTGTAAAATATTTTAAAACTATTGATGTTAAAAAAACTGCGGATCTGTGGGGGATTTCCGTTAAAGTTATTGCGTCTATAATAGATACAATCGCGCCTCATTTATCTATTATTTTTAATACTAGTATCGAATCTGGTGTGTTTCCTGATTTAATGAAGTATAGTAAAATATATGCCGTAAAAAAGATTAGAAGTCTAACTAGTGGTGAAACAGCTAGACTAGTTTACTTTAGCTATTCCATAGCATAATGTCGTATGGTATTTTGCTATGGGGACACGCAGCTGACACTGACAGATATATTTGTTTTACAGAAGAGGGCCATAAGAGCAATTTATGATTTAAAGCCTAAAGAGTTGCTTCAACAAAAATTTAAGGAAATTAATATATTAACTTTGGCCTCTCAATACATTTATGAAAATGTAATTTACGTACACAAAAATAAAAGTAGTTTTATAAAAATAAGTGATATTCATTCTGTAAATACTAGGAACAGACAAAAGCTAGTAGTACTTGTTACTAGACTCCATCGTGTCAGTAATTCATTCTTGGGGCGATGTATACGCTTTCAACAACAAAATTCCAAAATACATACAAAATTTGACCTGCTCAAAGCTCAAAAACTTTATTAAACTAAGTTTGTATTTATACAATGTGTCCGGTTTCCGATGTCCGATACTTTAAGGGGTTAAATACAATTAATTTTATCGACAAATCAGGGATCAATGATTTTTTTTCGCCATCAATAAAAAAAAAGAAGAATAGATGCTTGTATTAATTTAACAATATCTACCTAAGTAGAAGACTTTAAAAAACAAAATTGGTCTCAAATGTTAGTTAATAGTGTAGACAATAAATCTAGATTCAAAATATTATTTTTAATTTTTCAGTATTAGTAAAAAACATTTTTGAAAAAATAAATTAGACAACAAATTGATGTTGTTTTTCAGATTCTTAGCTTTAAAAAAAAACCATCGTGTTAACCAATTTTTTTTACTTGTTTTTATTATAATACAGGATATTTGCTATAAATGCACATTTAAATCTTAACTCTGAGTTAGATAGTTTAGGAGCTATGGTAATTTGAATGTAACTGTTCAAAGTGCCTCTACCCCGATATTAGATAACTAAACACCCATTCCAGTGAGTAAGATAAAATTCTTCAATAATTCAAGGAATCGTAAGCAAGCACAATAGCATCCTTTGTGTGAGCAGGTAAAAAACGCTGTGCACAACAGTGCGAGCGAGACAGAATAACGGCTGTCTCCAGGTAAAAAGGGTGCAGTGTGCGCTTGTGCCGTCGAGCAGTCGTCCCTCGCTCTGCGTTGTGATAACATTCCTGGTTTTACGTAAATCTACTTACTGTACATAATTATTGTTTGTTGTTAGACTTTGTTACGTTTTGTTTTGTTGTTGAACTGTTACTTTTTGTTTATTACACTGAACGAGTACTCAAGCCAGCATATCGCTGACATCCATTTCGTGTATGGATTGTGTAACGGGAGTGCAAATAGAGCTGTTGTAGAGTATGCACGCAGATTTCCTAACAGACGTACGCCGAATGCTCGCACTTTCGTGAGAATTCATTTGAGACTTGCGGAAAATGGAATAAGAAGGCTCTGTAACGAACGTACTCGTGTTTTGTCGCTCCAAGATGAACATCAAATATTGCAAATGATTACTCAAGACCCTAGCCTGAGCATTAGACGCATAACTAATCGTCTCAGTCTATCAAAATGGTCGGTGTGGAAAATTTTAAAAAGAGAAGGATTACATCCTTACCATTTTCGAAGGGTGCAAGAAATACTGGAACCGGATTATGTAAGAAGAGCAATATTTTGTTCGTGGATATTGAGAGATATGATCCAAACTTTTTAAAAAGAATTATGTGGACAGACGAAGCTACTTTCACGCGATCAGGGTATACGAACTACCGTAACGAACACCTGTGGCTTCAAAAAAATCCACATGCGATCCGCCCAAGTTCTTTTCAACATAAATTTTCTGTCAACGTTTGGGCCGGAATGATTGACGACATTCTAATTGGACCAATCATTTTACCGGAGACAATGAATAGCCCAAGATTCCTAAATTTCCTGGAAATGAATTTTTTGGATGCTTTATTGGAGTTACCATTGGCCTACAGGGCCAGAATGATTCTGCAATTGGATGGTGCTCCGGCACACTTCGCGCTTCTTGTGCGGAATCATTTAAATGCACACTATTCGTCGTGGATCGGACGCGGAGGAACAATTGCTTGGCCACCGCGGTCACCGGATTTAACACCTCTCGATTTTTTTTTGTGGGGCACACTCAAACGAAGAGTGTATGTAAATGTGCCAAATACACGAGAGGAGTTAGCAGAAAAAATAATTCAAGCAGCAATCGAATTGCGAGAAGACAAGGCAATGATCCAGCGCTCTACGCAACACGTTGCACTAAGAGCAACAGCATGTCTGCAGAGACAAGGAGGTCACTTTGAGCAGTTTTTGTAATTATTTTGCCAAATTAAATACAATTGATATAAATTATTTTGTTTTATTTCATTTGCTAGCGTATCCGCGCTTTTCAAGTAAGTATGTTTACACTGTCATAGCTCCTAAACTATCTAACTCAGAGTTAAGATTTAAATGTGCATTTATAGCAAATATCCTGTATTATAATAAAAACAAGTAAAAAAAATTGGTTAACACGATGGTTTTTTTTAAAGCTAAGAATCTGAAAAACAACATCAATTTGTTGTCTAATTTATTTTTTCAAAAATGTTTTTTACTAATACTGAAAAATTAAAAAATAATATTTTGAATCTAGATTTATTGTCTACACTATTTACTAACATTTGAGACCAATTTTGTTTTTGAAAGTCTTCTACTTGGGTAGATATTGTTAAATTAATACAAGCATCTATGCTTCGCCAACAATTTTTTTTAAAGTGCTGCCATTTTTTTATTGATGGCGAAAAAAATCATTGATCCCTGATTTGTCGATAAAATTAATTGTATTTTGACCCCTTAAAGTATCGGACATCGGAAACCGGACAGCCTGTATAATAGGTTTGTATTTATTTTATACTCGTATAATATTTATATAAAAGGGTTATTATAGTATTAAAGAATTTATAGATGATAATAACCCCTGGAAATGAGGTGATCGCTACCAAGCTATTTCTAATATGTTGTGATGTAAATTTCTGTAACATACATGATTGTAAGCTGTTATTTAAAAAAAAAGTCCCGCTGGGTTTCTTGCTGGTTCTTCCCAGGACAGCGGTTTTTTTTCGAACCAGTGGTAATTATACAAAAGAGTGACTTTCAATAAGTATTATTTATAATCTATATTAAATAAAAAAGTTTCTGTTTCTGCAACACCAGAGAAAAACTTTGCAGATACGTTGTCGGCCTTTTAAAAAGAAGTACGCTCTTTTCTTGAAGGTCCCTAAGTCGTATCGGTCCGGAAAAATCGCTGATGGTAATCGATTTCACTAGGAAGTCGTGCGAGGAAGAAAACATCTTCTAAATCGCACAGTAGTGGACCGCCAATCATCCAGATGGTGTGGATGGTATCGGGAGTTCTGCCGCGATGTGCGTTCGTGAAATTTATCGGGTGCGATTAATCCGAACAATTCCTCAGAGCACTCCCCATGGTAGATGCGAAAGAAAATGCAAAGGGATGCAACATCTCTTCGCAGTGCCAATAAATCGAGCCGATAGGAAAGGGCTCGGTCGTCGATGATTCGAGCCGCTCTGCGCTGAATGCGGTCAAGTGGAAGGAGCTGGAACTGGGCAGCCCCTGCCTAGAGATGAAAACAGTATTCCATGTAAGCCTGAACCTGCGCCTTGTAAAGTTGCAGGCGGTGTGCCGGCATGAAATACTGTCCCGCTCTGCTGAGCACGCCAAGCTTTTTAGAGGCCAATCTGACCTTCTCTTCCAAGTGACCACGAAACTGCACGTCACTCGATATGTCAACGCCGAGGATTCCGATACTGCCTGAGGCAACTAGGGGAGTGTGTTGAAACTAAGGAGATACGACAAAGGGGTTCTTTTTAGCGGTAAACGCGCAAACTTGTGTCTTATGAGGATTAAACTGGACTAGATTTAGCCGCCCCCAGTCCGAGACTTTGTTCAGCAAAGACTCGACTTCAGACACAAGTTGGTTCCGGTACTCGGAGACGTTTTCCCGAGAAATATTAGCCTAGCCGGTATATAGAGCATCACCAGTGCTGTCATCCGCATAGCAATCAATGTTACCAGTTAGCAACATATCATTGATATGCAGAAGAGACATCGTTGGTGATAGCACACAGCCTTGTGGAACACCAGCATTAATAGGCTTGTAGTCAGAACATGCACCATCTACAACGACCTTGATGATCCGATCTGCAAGGAAGCTGGTGATCCAATTGCACAATTTCTCGGGAAGCCCATAGGACGGGAGCTTCGAAAGAAGCACTTTGTGCCAAACCCGATCGAAGGCCTTCGCAATGTCCAGACTAACGGCCAACGCCTCCCCCTTGGACTCTACTGCCTCCGCCCATCTATGGGTCAGGTAGACCAGAAGACCACCAGCTGATCGACCCCGACGAAAACCGTATTGGCGGTCACTAATTAGCTGGTGATCCTCAAGGTACCGGATGAGCTGGCAGTTAATAATGGATTCCATTATTTTGGAGAACAAGGAAGTGATCGCGATAGGCCTATAGTTGGACGGGTCTGAGCGGTCACCTTTTTTAGGGATCGGGTGGACAAAGCTGTCTTCTATGAATTCGGGACTACGCCTAGGGAGTAGGAGTACCGGAAAAGACGCGTTAGGACCGGTGCCAACTCCGGAGCACACATCCTCAGCACAATTGGGGGGATTCCGTGAGGCCCACTCGACTTCTGGATGTCTAAGAAGAGAAGTGCTTTGCGAGCCGAGCGCTGTGAGAACAGCACATCCGGCATGGAGCACTCACACCGCGGGATGGTCGGCGGTGTTTTCCCCCCGTCATCAAGAGTCGAGTTGGACGCAAAAAGGGAGCCTAAAAGGTCGGCTTTGTCTTTTGCGTCTTGGGCCAGTGAGTCGTCCTCCCTGTGCAGAGATGGTAGTGATGGCTTACAGAAACTCCCTTGGACAGCCTTGGCGAGAGACCAGAATGCACGGGTTCCCGAAGGAAGGCGAACTAATTTGTCGCCAATTCTGCCTATGTGCTCTGACTTTGCCTTGGTAATAACTCTTTTGAAGGATCTGGAGGCGCAGTTTATACTTCTTTTTTAGTATGGTGATGTTTACATCCAGAGTCGCCGAAGCCGCAGCCCAGGCTTGATAACACTCCTGCTTACTGCGTAATGCAGTTTTACAGGAGCGACCAAACCAAAGCTGAGATCTGCCTCTGATGGGTACCACAGATGATGGAATAAATAGTTCCATTCCCTGTAGCACCACATCAGTGACAGAGTTAGCAACAGCGCTGGGATCATCCGGCGAGAAGCAAACCCGCCCCATGGGTAGGATGCAAAGAAAGACCGCATTCCATCCCAATCCGCCGACCTGTAATGCCAAACACGGCGGCAACCTGCACGTACTACTACCTCCTAAAACGTTAAAAACGTAATCACGACGCTTATCTTTAATTTTAATATTAGTCAGGTGTTTCATAAACGGGTAGGCGACGAAGCACTATCCCACTTCTGATTTTATCGACCAGAAGTAAAATTCAAAAATAAAAAAATGCACTCAAAACAAAACTTGTATTATAAACTTCTTATTACATTTACAATATCAATTATTGATTAGGGACTGAAGCAAATATCTAATTCTTAGCACGTCCGCTCTCTCCGACCGTCGAGCCAAAGTGCCGCTGCAACCACGACCAGCTTTTACCCCACCATCTCGGTGACCCAACCTTAGGCCACGCTGCCTTTTGGTCATCATCTTGTAACAATATTTTAACAGTGTTCTAATAATGCGTTTTGATGAATGATCAAGCAATTTTTTTAATTCTTTTTTATATTATTCTAAGCCAGCTATTAACTACAATGCCACCTGATATTAAGTGGTGATGTAGCCTAATATGGCACATAACAAAAGCCTATTCACTCTTACCTTGAAGACACCCACATTATACTCAAATGGAAACACAGATGCTTGCAACTTATTCCACGCCTTTGCTGTACGCATGAAGAACGATGTAACAAACCGTTTGGTTCGAATGCACGGTAAATCAACAAAGAAGAAGTGGAGACTGGTCAAACGTCTGGTTGTCCGATGGTGGAAGGGAGAGGGCGGAATAAAATTATGCAACAGCTACGCATACTGTCCGAAATGCATCCTGTAGAAAACCGAAAGGCTGGCTACTATGTGCCTGTGTTCAAGGCTGGTAAGATTGGTTTTTACAAAATTCGGGTCAACAATAAGCCTATTAGCACGTTTTTCCATTGAGTCCAAAGCTCCTAGGTGGCATTTTGCAGCACCAGCCCATACATGGCAGCAATACTACATGCACGACCGGACTTGCGCTTTGTATAAAGTAAGCAGCTGTCCCGGCGTGAAGTATCCCTGCACCTTTGCAAGTATTACTAGCTTCCTTGCAACTGCTTTGCCCTTGGACTCAATGAACCGCCCGAAATTCATATTTGAGGATATCTCAACCCCCAAAACTGAAGGTGGTCGGTGTACTCCAGTGATACATTTCAGAAAGAAGCAACCAAGGTGAGCTGGCTCCTTTTTGCAGTGAAGAGACAAGCTTGTGTTTTGGAGGCATTGAATTTCACAAGATTGGCATAGCTCATTCGGAGATTGCCTGTAGTGTGAGATTCACACGCTCTCCATAGTTTCCCTTTCGGACTGGATTTGAGACCGACTGGCCCGAGTACTTGAAATGAAAATGAAATAAACCCGCGTGAGCGCGCGCGCGCGCGTGTGTGTGAATGTGTGTGTGTGTGTGTGTGTGTGTGTGTGTGCGTGTGTGCGTATGTATGTGCGTGCGTGCGTGCATGTGTGTGTGTGTGTGTGTGTGTGTGTGTGTGTGTGTGTGTGTGTGTGTGTGTGTGTGTGTGTGTGTGTGTCGTTTAACTAGCTCGACAAAAGCCGCGTCAGCGTATGCGTAGTTAAGCTTGAAACACTTGAATTAGAATTAGTTCATAACAGTAATCGGATTCAAGCTCATAACTATTTTATTTATTTTCCTAGATTATCAGGTTACTGTTGCTTATATACAATAAAGACTAAAGTAATAAATAGTGTTTCTATATTATACTGTACATGTTTGTACCATCAAGTATGGGGGGATTTATCTAGTATATTTCAAAGACATTTAAGTAGTAGTAATAGACCGGACATCACCAACAAAGTGGTCGCCTCTTACTTACATCCTACAGGATATAATTCGAATTTGTGTCATTTATTCTAAGTGACATCGTTAAAAGCCCAAGACGCATTTGTTTCCTCAATTTAAAAAATATACCCGATTGTGCATTAAAGTACTGAAGTCTCGATATATGGTAAACACTAAATGTGATTTCGGTTTATTATCGCAAGTATAATGTATATTTACCCCATAATTTTTAAATTTATTTCTGGTAGATTATTCTATTACATTTATCATCATTTTAACGAGCGCCCTCTGTTACCTAGTATTAAGTAGTAGTGATTAACAACGTTTATCGATTGGTGCTATCGATAAAAATTATTATACAGGATGCAGATTTAATCATATTATACAATATTTAAAGAGGTGAAACAGTAAACGATACTGTATCCATACCAATAAAGAATTCGGGCATGTGTCGGGGCATACGACTGTTGGTTTTAACGTGAAACGTCTATATCAGCCAGTACAACCAGCTGAACAAGTCAACAAGATAGCCTTCTTTTTAAAATTTTAGTATAATTCTACAATCACATCTACATCTATCCTCTGTTACAGATCAAAATGCAGATGCGTTGTCACCCGTGAGGACTAAGATGGAATGCCTCATTTCCAGAAAAAAAGCCTCCGGCCACCTGCACTCACCAAGCGAAACGCAGAGGTAAACCTCTACATGATGCCACTTACAACTGAAACTCAAACGAGAAACTTGAGGAGGCATGCGAAACTGCATATATTCTATTTGTATTGGCTTAGTTGTGTATTTATTCAATTAACTAGTCAATGCGGCTGAGCAAGGATAGTGAGTCAAATTAGTTTTATCTTTTTGAGCTGTTTTTAAAATAAACCAGGTACATCCTAAAGCTGGGCAGAGAACTTCTCTTTTCTACCAACTTCAAAAAGGAGACGGTACTTAATTCGACTATATGTTATTTTCTTCTTTTTTATAGCATAAGGCTGATAAACGAGCGCACAGTCCACCTGATGGTAAGTGGTTGCTGCGGCCCATAGACATCTACATCTATCCTCGTTTGCGAATCAAAATGCAGATGCGTTGTCACACGTGAGGACTAAGATGGAATGCCACATTTCCAGTAAAAAGGGCCTCCGGCCACCTGCACTCACCAAGCGAAACGCAGAGGTAAACCTCCACTTCACGCTGGTATTCTGTGAGGTCGTGGTACCACCCCGGTTCGAGCCGGCCCATCCGTGCGACAGCAAAAGCTGCCGCGTGGCTCTACCACTGTTGAAAAGTTGTGTTACTTCATAATTTTTTTTCTGGGTGAACCGATTTCGATTATTCTATTTTTATTTAAAACCTAGTGCTTCTCATGTAATCTTATTTAAATTTGATTAAGGTCTGATTCATAGTTTTTGAGTTACTCTTAATAATTTATATTCAATTCGGTTGTAAAAAAAAAATAATTTAAAAATATAATATCTTTATATATAAACATTACGTGTCACGTTGTTTGTGCGCGATGGACTCCTAAACTACTGAACTGATTTTAATGAAATTTTGCACAGTGCATTTTGGTCCAACTTGAGAGATAGTATAGTTTTTATCCCAATAAATGACCCTTAAAATTTTTTATTGTGTTGTTTAAAGGGTTGTTGGAAAGGGCAGAACTACGACTGCCTGGCGAGCTAGTATAGTTATATAATATGAGCCGTGGTAGCTCAGATGGTTAGCGCTCGCTGTAAGCTACACAGTACTCGAGCAACCCGGGTTCGATCCTACCCGGCACCAATGAAATTGTGAATTGCAATTTTATGTGCTAATTTACCACGTACTCGGCGGTGAAGAAAACATCGTGAGGAAACCTGCATGTCTGAGAAATAAGAAAAAAATATTTCAAAGACATCTGAAGTTCGCTAACACGCATTAAGGAAGCGCGGTAGTCAATTTTTTGCCCTAAAACCCTCTCAGAAATGAGAGGATGCCTGTGCCTAGCAGTGGGACGAAAATAGGCTGCAACTTTACTTTTATATATAATTTAACTTTGAGATTTTAAAATTACAAGCAATTCATAAAAACATCATAAGATTTATTCCGTAGAAAGGTAAAAGACCAGCTTGATTATCCTAACGCACTCGAGTACCATTTTTATTTATTCATTCATTCAATAATTAGAGCCCTTCACAAGTTCACTACTGAACATAAGGCTCCATCAAGCAATGCCACAAAGTATGGTCCTGTGCCACCTCCGTCGACTTCTTGCATGTCTTACCAGGTCGTCACTCCATCTAAGGGGGTTCCACCCTACATTTTGCATACCGGACCATTTTTGTTACTATACTAATAAAATATTAAGCAATAGAAAAAACAATTATTACTTAGATACGTTTCTTACGATGATTTCTTTAACCACCGAGATCTGGTACATAAGCAATTAAGAAGTTAAAATTTAGGTGATACCAGCGGTAAGTTATAAAAAAATCAAATTGCAAACTACGTATCCTTTTAAGTACATATATGTAACTTTAAGGTTTACATAATAAATAAGATCATGAAAGAAATACATAAGGGTTTGTGGATAAATGTTGTGAAGGAAGAAATACACAAATCCATAAAATTATCAAAGGAGACCTTACAAGCATAATAATCTTAATGCAAAGCTTCTAACATCTTTCTACCATTCAAAGAACTCAAATAGCAAGAACTCCGTTGTAAATATTTATTGTAGTAGAAAGAATAGCGAAGAAAAAAAATCATAAGTTCTGATATATTTATAAATATAAACATTAAAGTAATATACTAAACCTTTCATCCGATTACGACGATACATCGGTAAGTTGTTGTGCATGTGCCCGCAAATATTTTTGACAAAAAAGGCTTTTATCGCATGCTGGGCACACACTTGTTTTATAATATTAGAGTGACAAACCGTTTATTATCATAGACTAACGAACGGAGCTATTTTTTTATAGGATAAGGGTGACAAACGAGCACACAATCCACCTGATGGTAAGTGGCATAGACATCTACATCTATCCTCTATTACAAATCAAAATGTAGATGCGTTGTCACCCGTGAGGACTAAGATAGAATGCCTCATTTCCAGTAAAAAGGGCCTCCAGCCACCTGCACTCATGAAACGCAGAGGTAAACCTCTACTTCACGCTGGTTTTCTGTGAGGTCGTGGTATCACCCCAGTTCGAGCCGGCCCATCCGTGCGACAGCAAAAGCTGCCGCGTGGCTCTACCACTGTTAAGCTATATTTTTTGTGTTTAAATACGTAATCGTGTGTGGTTGCTTTTTATGTTGTGTTTCATAAGGGAAATATAGAGAATCAGAGACCTTTATTGGTATCGAAAAATTATTAGTTATTCCCTCAGGTATAACAATGCTGTATTTCAACTTATATATTTTATAGGAGAGGGGGCAAACGAGCAGGTGAAATGCAGATGCGTTGCTGGCCTTTTAAAGAGAGTTGGCTCTTTTCTTGAAGGTCCCTAAGTCGTATCGGTCTGGAAAAATTGCTGGTAGTAATCGATCCCACTAAGTAGTTGTGCAAGGCAGAAAACTTCTTCCAAATTGCATAGTGGTGGAATTATGCTGATGGTTTGGAAGAAATCGCGAGTTTTGTCGTGATATGCAAAGGTGAAGTTGAGCGGTTGGAATTATTCTGAAAAATTCCTGAGAGCACTCCCCGTGGTAGATTCGATAAAATACGCAAAGCGATGCGATATCTCTACGCAGTGCCAGTGGGTTAAGCCGATCGGAAAGAACTCGGTCGTCGACGATTCAAACCACTCTACGCTGGATGCGGTCAAGTGGAAGGAGTTGGCACTGGAGAGCCCCAGCCCAGAGATGGAAACAGTTTTCCATGTGAAGCCGAACCAGCGGATTGTAAAGTTGCAAGCTGTGTACCGGAATGAAATGCTGTCCCGCTCTGCTGAGCACGCCGAGCTTTTTATAGGCCAATTTCGCCTTCTCTTCCAAGTGACCTCGAAACTGCACATCACTTCCGATACCGGCTGAGACAACAAAGGCAGTGCCTTGAAACTGAGGAGATATGACAAAGTGTTTCCTTTTAGCGGTAAACGTGCAAACATGTGTCTTCTGGGGATTGAACTGACTAGACTTGGACAGTCCAAGACTTTGATCAACAAAGTCTCGACTTCAGATACAAGTTTATTCCGATACCCGGCGACGATTTCTCGAGAAATTTTGGCACGGCTGGCGTATAAAGCGTCATCAGTGACGTTGTCTGTATAGCAATGACTGTTAGCAGTTTGCAACATATCATTGATATGCAGAAGAAACAGTGTTGGTAATAACACGCAACCTTGTGGAGCACCAGCGTTAATAGGCTTGTTATCTGAGCATGCACCATCTATTACGACCTTGATGCTCCGATCTGCAAGAAAACTGGTGATCTAATTGCACAATTTCTCGGGAAGTAAATAGGAAGGAAGTTTCAAAAGAAGCGCTTTGTGCCAAACCTGCTCAAATGCCTTTGCTATGTCCAAACTAACGACCAACACCTCCCCCTTAGACACCACTGCCTCCGCCTATCTATGAGTTAGGTAACATAGAAGATCACCAGCTGAGCGACCTCGACGGAAACCGTACTGACGGTCACTAATCAGCTAGTGATCATCAAATCCTTTAAGAACAAGGAGGTGAAAGCTATCGGCCTGTAGTTGGACGGATCTGAGCGGTTTCCTTTTTTAGGCATCGGGTGTACTAAAGCTGTCTGCCATGAGTTCGGGACTACGCCTAGGGAGTATCGAAGAAGACACGTTAAAACTGGTGCCAATTCCAAACACATCTCTTCAGCACAATAGGTGGGACTCCATCAGGCCCACTCGAATTGTCGACTCCAAGAAAAGGAGTGGTGCTTTGCGCACTAAGCGCTGTGTAAACAGCCTTCATGGAGCACTCACACCGCTTGATGGTCGGCGGTGTGTTCCCTCCATCATCGATTTGGATGCAAAGAGAGCCTAGCAGATCGGCATTTTCCTTTGCGGCATGAACCAGTAAGTCGTCCACTCTGTGCATAGATTGCAGAGATGGCTGACAGAAATTCCCTTGGACAGCCTTGGCGAGATACCATGCTGCACCGGTCAGACCAGACAGGTTCCCGAAGGAAGCCGAATTAGTTTCTCGCCCACTCTGTCGATGTGCTCTGACTTTGCTTTGGCAAAGACAGTTTTGAAGGACCTGGAGGCGGAATTATATTTATTTTTTAGAGAGCCACAGCATTATGTACTCATTTATAATCGTTAATAATTAATTATTATTGTATAAAGCGGCAATCACTTTTCAAACGGAGCTGCAATGAAATATACTTCAAAAAAGAAGCTTATAAGGACTTTGTATGTCACTCCTGAGGATTAAGATTGATGAGATTTACTTAATAGCTGGACTCTTTTTCTACCTAGGAGACCGTCTGTATAAGTACTACCCTCTTACATATTTCAGCCGCCAAACAAAAGTACCTGCACCACCGTGTCCGGTTTGAATGATATAAAGAGCCAGTATAATTATATGCTGTGATACCTTCCATCTAATTATTCAGAAATGACAAAGCATCTATAGACTTTTTCCATGTCCATTGTCTGCAGCAACGCAATTTTCTGTAATTTTGTTTATTATTTTAATTTTATATTGTTGGAAATAAAGGTAAAAAAATAAAAGTAAATAGGAATAAATGGAGGTAGAATGGTAATCTCCCACTTGTTTTAGCAGTGTAAAGTATCACACAGGCGACTAAGAGTCATCAGTCTGTAATTCTAAGAGTTCCACTGTCGGTACTATGCCCGTTGGGGTATTTTACTAGTAAAGGCAAGGAAGGTCATGTTGCTGAGAGTCTACCCTGTTACGTTGAGATGGGTAGTGATGCTGTTGGTTTGCATACGTTGTCATGTAATTGGGGTCCTGATAGTAGGCAGGGTTTGTTACCGAGAGGTGTTCTTTTATTTAAATACTTTTGACTATAATTTCTAACATCAGAAGTGGAAGAGTTTCTTACATCAGAAGTGGGATAAAAACGTTTTCCTGTAGCTTTACATTGAAATTTCTTACAATATATTACAGTTGAAATATACTTTTCAGCATGAAATTATATTAGTTTTACTTTAAATCTATCCTTCATACCCAAACATTGTAAATGTTGCTTCATTCCTTGAATGTCGATTGGTCATATGGAAATTATTCCATTTACTGGTACAGTCTCTTATATTGAGGGCGAAACTTCTTTTAGTTTTAAGCTGGAGAATTCAATTGGTGGCCGTCACCAAGATTAACTCAGAACTCAAGTTTGTGTTAACAAATGAGTCTTTATAATAATGAAATAATAATTTGTCATTTCATCCATTCATTCATAACATATATTCAATAATAAATAATTAGATTTACTTTAAAACCTCATATCTGAAGCAATTTTCGACTTCAAATGACTTTATAATTGAGGTTACTGAACATTTTGTGCTATTATAAAGTTCGGTTAGCATCGTACGTTTTGCATAAATCAGTTTAAGTTGTTACAGTCTCGAGTTCATCGTTTAATGTTATATTATTTCTTTTATTATCATTTTAAAATATGAAAGTATATGGTATGAAAATATTAAAATATCGTTTGCTGGTTATAATTTTAATTCAAATGCGGAATTATTTTTTTTTGAAGTGAAAATTTCTTTAGCGGCGTTGTGCACTTTTTTTGTAATGGGTAAAAAATGTTAAACTCGCGTCAGGTCACGTATCCTGATCAAAAATTGTAAGACGGACGGAGAGTAGACAGCCGGCGCGGCGTAGGAGTGGAAGTAAGTTAGGTTTAATTAATTTTCATTTATTAATTAATATAACTTTATTACTAAGATTAGGTTTCGATCGAGTCTACTGTACTGCTTGACGAAATTATTAATATAGATACATATGTACTTACACATTATAGATGTAAAATTTGTAATATGTTTATACTTTATAGCATTAACCTATATTTTCATTATATCACAATAAGCACATAAGAAATTATTTGTTTGGTAAACCTACACCGCACATTTTTTTTTATAGGATAAGGGTGACAAACGAGCACACAGTCCACCTGATGGTAAGTGCTTGCTGCGGCCCATAGACATCTACATCTATCCTCTATTAGAAATCAAAATGTAGATGCGTTGTCACCCGTGAGGACTAAGATGGAATGCCTCATTTCCAGTAAAAAGGGCCTCCGGCCACCTGCACTCACCAAGCGAAACGCAGAGGTAAACCTCTACTTCACGCTGGTTTTCTGTGAGGTCGTGGTACCACCCCGGTTCGAGCCGGCCCATCCGTGCGACAGCAAAAGCTGCCGCGTGGCTCTACTACTGTTCAATAATATAATTAGAAATATTTAATTTAAAAAAACTAAGAACCAATTATTCAAACACCAGTCACATTAGTGCATCTTGGATTACTTCACTAGGTCCATTAGACGCTATAATAATTGCACATGATTGGTCGATCGGCGTTGAAGGCACATCGCAAAACGTCAAATCCATTAAGAAAGCGCCTATATGTTTTTCTTTGTTTCTTTTACAAAAATACAATTTAAATCTAACATCTTTTAGGAAAGCATTGAAATAAAATACGTTACACGATAAATTATGAACAAATTCGCAAGTTTGCGCGTGTACCGCTAAAACGAACGCCTTTGTCATGTCTCCTCGATTTCGGGTCACTTCTCTTATTGCCTACATCTATCCTCTATTACAAATCAAAATGTAGATGCGTTGTCACCCGTGAGGACTAAGATGGAATGCCTGATTTCCAGAAAAAAGGGTCTCCTGCACTCACCAACCGAAACGCAGAAGTAAACCTCACCTTCATGCTGGTTTTCTGTGAGGTCGTGGTACCACCCCGGTTGGAGCCGGCCCATCCGTGCGACAGCAAAAGCTGCCGCGTGGCTCTACGGCTCTACCACTGTTTAAACTGAATGGAAGAGGAATGGAAGAGGATCACAAATTGAGTGTATTTCCTTTTTTTGTATGTATGTTACTTGATATCTTCATCAATTGTCGACTGATTTAAATGTTTTTTTTTTAAATAGGTTATACCTTTGGAGTGGTCCCATATAAATTTGGAGACGAAATTTCATCACTGAGAGTAAAAAAATAGGATATGATATATTTTATATTATGTAACTATTTAGACAACATTCGAGCTTTTAATATTCTTTAGAACATAGAAAAGGGTCAAAATATTTGACTTTTAGAAAAAAGTGTGAGCTCAATTATCTGTACAGAAGAGTTAGAGCCTAGACTCAAGTATGTCAAATTATTTTATTTTTTTAAATTTTTTCCTCTTCTTATTTTAAATTTTTGACATTATAAGTCTAGTTATTTTGTATTTTGTACCCGTCTTTGCTGGTAAATTTTTATAGGGATGTACCTAAAAGCATATTTAGAATATCGGATTTACTCAATGGGCTAAATAGGCTGAATATCTAAACCATGTTGTCTTACAGACTGCAGTTAGAAAGGTCAGGCAATTGAGAAAGTGTTTTACGAGAATAGTGAGATAGAAGAGTTGCGGCGGCCCTTTTGGATTCAATATTGATTGCTAGGTGTTACTTATTTTCATTTTCATTAATAAAAAAACCTGTTGGCTGACTACAAAATGAAGAAGTAGGAGGTTTTCAATTCCACAATCGAATGTTTTTGTATATATTTTTTATACGATAAGGGTAACAAACGAGCACACAATTCACCTGGTGGTAAGTGGTTGCTTTGGCCCATAGACATCTACATCTATCTTCGATTACGAATCAAAATGCAGATGCGTATTCAGCCGTAAGGGCTCAGACGTAATGCCTCGTTTCCAATTAAAACGATTTCAGTTTCTCTACACTTACCATACGAAATACTGCAGAGTTAAGCTGCTATTTTACACTGCTATTCTGTGAGAGCGTGGTCGTTCCCCGTTCGAGCCAACCCATTCGTACTACAACCATAATATAGCTGAAACATAGCTCTGTCACGTAAAAAATATTTTACGCAATATCATCGTCAGTATAATGATGCTTTTTTATCTAATAAGTTATACCTCAGGGAAAAGGGATAGTGAGGAAAATATAGGATGAAGGTTTTAATTTAACTATTTAGATGACAGTTAACCTAAGTATGTGATATTTCTTAGTCCACTTAAAAATATTAAAAATCTTTTAGGTTCCAGGGGCAAATTAATACCAACAACGCGTGTTACAGTCAATCTCAACACTCACGGTAAGTGATCAATGTACGTTCGTAGTTTCATGTGTACTAAAACTAACATTCAAGCAAAATTTTAGCAGTGGTAGAGCCACGCGGCAGCGTTTGCTGTCGCACGGATGGGCCGGCTCGAACCGGGGTGGTACCACGACCTCACAGAATACCAGCGTGAAGTAGACGTTTATCTCTGCGTTTCGCTTGGTGAGTGCAGGTGGCCGGAGGCCCTTTTTACTGGAAATGAGGCATTCCATCTTGGTCCTCACGGGTGACAACGCATCTACATTTTGAATTGTAATAGAGGATAGATGTAGATGTCTATGGGCCGCAGCAACCACTTACCATCAGGTGGACTGTGTGCTCGTTTGTCACCCTTATCCTATAAAAAAAAATGCTCGAATAAAGTGGTCTTATAATATCAGGCATACCAGTGCTTGTCTTATACAAATCATAGATACTACTCAAAACCATGACACATTACTTTTGGGTATCAGATGTATAAATTAAACAGACTAGCTTTATTCGCACTCTGATTTAATCTACCAATTTAACATTGATGCGTCTTATTCAACTACTTCTTCTCGACTGACTTGCCTTCACTTCTACATGTCTCACCCGGCTATCCCCTCTTAGCCGGTCACGTGACTTAGTCACGTGACTTTAAAAGCAATCAATTGAGCAACTTATAAACTATAATATTTAATGGTTTTGCAATATAAACTTCATATTTAATAATAATTCTTAATATCTACAGGATTCTATATAATCATAATAATATAAATAATTATAAACCTTACAGCTCGGCCATCCTACCTAAAGCGAGACCCTTCGCTTTAAGATCAAGAAAAAAAGAAAACAAAAACATATATGTTATAAACAAAATAACTTGTTATAAACGAAATAAATCTGTTTTATAAGTAATTATACACTTTGTTCATTTATGACGTGATTGTAAACATTTTTTGCTATAAATACCAAGTACATACATATATCTATCGCTAAATAGTTTCGTTTTAACATGTTTTTATGTTCTATTAAAATAACAATTTCTTATATAAGTAATTCATCTGTAAAGAAAATGTACATGTATACCTAAATCATTACATTTTAGTAATATTATGTTGCAATTAATTTGTTTTATATAAAGGAATATTGCTTAATTAAATTTAAATGTAATTTAAAACAACTCTATATACATATTATATTATAAGTAACTAAATGTCATCCTGCCTAACCAGCATTAACTGAGCAATCAAGTATCTATTCACTGTCATCAACGTTATTACTAGATTCATCAGACTAATTCTCTAAGAAAAACGACATCCAAGGCTGAACCTTATCAATAAATACAGCTGCTTCATACCTTCTACCATTTTTGCGAGTCATTGGTGTATCTTCTACCATGAACCTGTCATTGGGAAGGACCTTTAGTATACGTTAAGGACCTATGTACTTAACAGAAAGTTTTTGAGATTTTCCGTCGTGCGGAACCTACCTTGCTAAGCGTACTAAATCCCCTTCTTGGTACTGCTTTACTGGTTTCCTATGCTTATTAAAATTGGCTACATCTTTAAATTGTTGCTGTTTTATTTTTTTCACTAGCCTGTTGTCTAACTTCTGCCAATTCCTCAATGGGAGTCCTATTTAGAGAGTCATTGATTACCGTACTAAGTATGCCTTGCGTTCTACTAATTATGGTAAACCCGAATAGTAGCTCAGAAGGGCTCTTTTAGGTAGTTTTATGTCGAGCTTTGTTCATACCAACCTGTATGTTAGCGATGTGGTTGTCCCACGACTTGTCGTCGCCGCCGTGACTGGCTGTCGATAGAGCATCTATAATCGTTTTAACGGTTTAAACCTTTCTACTTGCCAGTTTGCTCGAGGCGTTGCAACGGCATTTACAATATGTTTGATCCCGTAACAGGTCGTAAAATCTTAAAATACCTTCCTGGTGGAACTCGTACCTTTATCTGTAATGAGACGACTAGGGACACCAAAATAACTTACATGGTATTTTAGCACTCGCACGGTCGTACTAGATTTGGTGTTCCTAACCGGGGTTATACTAACGAATTTTTTTAAACCCTACAACTAGGACTAACAAAGAACAATTGCCTTTCTTGCTTTTAACAAACTGCCCCAAACAGTCTGCGTGGACTGTATGGAACGGCACACTTACCTTTTCGATTGGGTGGGGCTGTCCTTCTCGTTTACCACCTAGAGCTTTGTGATACGCGCACTCAAGGTATGAAGTAATATCTTTCTGGACGATACGCCGCATTTTTGCGAACCAATAATGGCCTCGGATCCGCTGTAGGGTTTTTTCAAAATCACAATAGCCAACGTTGTCTTGGTTCCTTTTTAAAATTTGCCAGCGCACACTTTTGGGTACCAACCATTTAACGTAGTCACCTACTACGCGGTAAACACGACCGTTCTTCAGTCTGTAGTTTTTGTGTTTGTCCGCTACCTCCGCCGATGAAGGGTCAGAAAGAATGCTTTTGATTTTATTTACCTCGTCATCCTCAGTTTGTACCGTCGCAATCCAGTCCTGTTCAATTTGCTGTATTTGTAAAACGTCTAGTACATATTTGTAAAACATCTAGTACATTACCTGAAGAAGAATTCACTGGGTTTCTGCTCAGGGTATCCGTGTGTGCCATGCAAGCAGCAGGCCGGTACTAGATTGTACAGTCGTACTCTTGAAGCTGGACCCACCACCTAGTTAATTTCATGTTGTCATTTCATTGTTGGATGCGTACTACACAGTGCTCGTGTTAAAGAGTGTCCTTCTTTATACAAACCTTGTTTGAAGAGGCGTTATAAACTAAGAGTGCTGTGCGGTTGTCTTTTATCTCGTACGTACCGGGAAAGAGATAGTACTATTTTCCTTCAGTACCCCTTAACGAGCCATGGAGGTAGATGCTACCGTTTGCCTGCCCATTAGCATTAACAATTATGGGACCATCATCATCATACATTTATTATGGGACATACCATCTATTTCAGTGTCATTTTCCACTACGAGTCTTATTTAATTACACCTGAGTCATTGTAATATCAGGTTTCTCTGTAAAGGAATGTCAAAGTAATGCAGAGTAACTCAGTACATAATCTTCCACTACATATATTTCAATGGTTTCTTTTAACCCTTGAACTTCTACATTCACAGTAGCTACACCTAAAGGGCAAGTTAGGTTTCCTCCTATTTTTTTTAGTACTCGCATACCTTCCTTCATATCAATATTCAGGTTCAAATCCTTAGCGGTACTATGTCCAATTAACGAGCATTGATTCCCCAAATCTACATGACATTTGACTCCTGAGTTGTTAATTTTTATATCCTGTATATATTTATCAATGGCGCGATCATCGACAGTTACACTAAATACTTGTTTTTTGTACATTATTTACATTTAACATTTTATCTAAGGCCTGACTATCATCTTTATTAAGCGGAGTTTTATTTTTAAAACAGTTGATCGCCTGATGACCAATATTCCCGCATGTCATACACTTCACGAAAGGTTTTGCACATTTAAAACTAGGATGACCTATTTCGCTGCAATTAAAGCAACGGATTCCGTTATTACTAGAGCCCGCCCTGCTCGTACCAGACTGATTTGTTTTTTTCAGGTTGGCATCGTTACTGGAATCACGAACTTTGCCTACCTTCACGGTCCTAAAATATTTGAGTACTTGCTCAGGTTGCTTAAATTGAGCAGCACCGACTTTAACAGCACGATCTTCAACCCCATACAGCAAACAGTCTACCGCTTCTTTGCCATAAATTTTGCAACGATTTAACAAGTTTATTTTCGCATAATAGTAATGTCCTAGCGACTCACCGTATTTAACCGTTTTTGCTAACATATTATGCAATAACTCAGCATAGTCCTCGATTTGGGGAAAAGATTCTATAAGTTTTAGTTTCCACTCAGTCCAGGTAAATAATAGGCTAGATAAGCCCTGATACCACGTTTTAGCGACACCAGAAATGTTGGGTAACGAATAGTGGATAATTTCCCTGTCTTCCCACCCATATATGTTAGCACATTCTTCCACTTTCGTTAGCCAAGTAAGAATGGTTTGTTCTTTTACCATTGGGTCAAATTCGGGGATAACATTTGTGTTGAACGTAAGTTTGGGCCTATCCGAACCTTTTATTTTGTCAAGAATGTTTAAGAACTTATCTAATAATACCTTCGTATCTGAATCGTTGTCCTCCTTACCACGCTTAACCTTGCACGGAAGCCGCGGTGACCCCATATCAGATCCTGAGGAGGAAGACGCACGCAGTCTCCTCTGTCCTGTTCTTGTCCTTTTCCGTCTCCGCCTTTCGTATTCGTCCCTGTCGTCAGAGCCACTTGATCCTTGTGCGCTCGATCGCCGTCGACGCGATCGCCGTCCACTCGATCGCCTTTCACGCGACCGTCCTCTCCAAATCATCGTATCCTTGTCCATTTTATCCAATGGTATCGATTGCTCTATCCTCGAGCTCATCCTCCTAATCCTTTCCTGTTGACCTACATCCTCAACCTCGGATGCTCCTTGGTCACTCCCATGTGTTAGTCCTTCCCCTCGACTAATCACATGGGCTCCTTTTATCATCGATCCACTTCCTCTTACTAGACGAGCACTAGACCCTTCCCCTCGGCTAGTGTCATCCTCCATGTCACAGTTGAGCGTAACTGAAACTCACATTGTTGAGCTTAGAATGATGATAATTATAAACTGCTTTAACCGGGTATAATAATTGCAAAAAGTAGAATAGGGTTATTTAAATGGCACAATATCGGGTAAATTCCGAAAAGCTAGAAAAGGAAATTGTATAAATATATTTTTTCTAGAAGGGGGAAAAGAAAATAAAATAAACTTTATTATGAATGTGCATTCATCGAAAAAAATGTATTTCTAAAGACCTGACGCACTCCAATACATTTAAATAAACATTTAAACGAGTTTGCAATAACAAGTTTCGTTAGATTCTAATAGAACGAATAAAACCGTTAACTTTTCGTCATCATGCGAATAAAATGGTAGGTGGGTAGAATGAATTTGTTGTTTTAAGTTAATTACTTGTATTATCTTTTCAAATAACGTAAAATGTAAAACTGATACTAGCTAATAGATTCACCAAATATTAAGTCAAAGTTATAATCGTCATTGGTAGTTTATTCAATCCAACGCACATGCGAACATGACGTGGTTCGATTGTTCGGTGGGCTTGCACTAAACGGTTACAAGGTAATAAAAAAATGACTTCAGCGCAGGTTATAATATGAAGAGGAGTAAGACAAAGAAAATTCACATAAATTTAAGAAAGAAAGACACAACAAAAAAAAATTAATCACAACCGCCAGAATTTTCAATATCACTAAATCACATGTAGATAATTAAAAATTACTTACGTTTTTCCGAGCCGTGGACGTAGTAAGGGTAGTTTTCTAGAGCCTTATTTATCCCACTTCTGACCTTTTGGGGATCAGATGTATAAATTAAACAGACTAGCTTTATTCGCACTCTTATTTATTCTACCAATGTAACATTGATGCGTCTTATTTAACTACTTCTTCTCGACTGACTGCCTTCACTTCTACATGTCTCACCCGGCTATCCCCTCTTGGTCGGTCAGGTGACTTAGTCACGTGACTTTAAAAATAATCAATTGAGCAACTTATAAACTATAATATTTAATGGTTTTGCAATGTAAACTTCATATTTAATAATAATTCTTAATATCTACAGGATTCTATATGATCATAATAATATAAATAATTTTAAACCTTACATTACATTCGATAGGGATTTAGAACAAAGAAGTATCCATGCCGAACCAATGCATGTTGGTGGACTTTACATGTCTTTGAAGTATTAAATCATATCATTAAAATCATAGTATTATTACAATCATATTTTTGAAGTGAAAACTTCTTTAGCGGCGTTGCGCACTTTTTTTAATGGTTAAAAATGTTTTCTTTTGAACAGGGCGTGTGAGACAGTTTCGATATTGTCAAGCCGATGTTTTTATAAAGCAAAATTCACACAAGCATTGTAACAACATAATTAACTAAGGAATAGTAGAAGTTTGTAATAATAAAGAGGAAACTACTGAAATAATTAACGTTAACAAACAAAACGTCACTCAGTAACGAAGTTCATTGTAAGTTAGTCATCCTCGCAATAGAATCCAGCGAGTTGTATATCCTTCAGTAACAAAACAATGGTTATCTTTTATGGGTATTTTACTTAAATCTGACTCCTAGCTACAACCTACTGCAAAATATCCAAACAGACACAAAATTAGATTTACTAAACTAAACTAAAATATAAGCTATGAAATAAATCATCAAATACACAAAAATACATTATTTAAAAATAATACCTATAAATAATAGCATAAGAAATATTGAAACAAAATTAACCGGCATAGTCCATGACTAATACACCCTACCAGATACATCTAGGCAAGTACACTCTTACCTATTTCTGCCCTCAAGAGTGGTTGGTGCAGATTTGTGTTCTGATATTAAAGTTAAAGGGATTTATTTACAGGTTGTGAAGTATTGTTTATTAGTCTTTAAAAAAGACAAAGCATCTGCAACCTTTTTTTCGGATTTTCTTCGGATCGAACCTTTAATAAAATTTTGGCATTTTCCATAGTTGCTTCTCACCACTACTTAAGACTAAATGGGGTAAAAAGGTTCTCTTACGCCGCTACCACTTGTATCACTTAAGTATTTATAATATTTTATACGAAATACTTCGATTAACAAAGAAAAATGCCAAACCATAGTGTAAAGAAGAATTAAAGCGCCAATATCAGAATGTGATATTATTTTATTTTCGTGAGTTTTTTTAAGTCGGTTTTTACTTTTTTTAATATTTATTACCCTTTTGAGTGGACTAAGTAATGTCACAATTTCAATGTCGTCTTAACAGTTACATACATTAAAAAATTCCCTATTTTGCCACTCTTAGGGATGGAATTTTTTCTCCAAATCATATGTCATGCCCACTGAAGTTACCTGCTTAATTAAAAAATATCATCAAAATCAGTTTATAACTAACGAAGTGATTGAGTGACATACTTACATACAAAAAACATACAGTCGAATTGATAACCTCCTGTTTTTTAGTCTGAAACATAACGTAAAAGTGAGATATGTTTACTTATCGAAACCATTAATGTCCATCTTGGAGAGAGTGACGTTGGTTACATTGATATATCTGGTAGAGCTAGGTCAAGCATTGGCACGTGATTCGTCGTATTTTAGTCTTTCAAACACATCAATGAACATTGGTGCAATATTGGTAACAACTTTCACGCGTTGGCTGCAACTTTATTTAATTGGTTCGCATAATATATGGCCTACGGCTGCTCGTTCTTTAAAAAATTTGTTCTACAAAAGGAGGATGTTCTTTCAAGGAGGATCTTTATTTTATTGTATTAATTATCTGTTTTAAATCCACTCATTTATAAGCCGTGTAGTAGTGGTTAATAATATTCATTAGCCCATAATTTCCCGTGGGTGTCATAAAAAAGATAGAGGTAAACATGTGTTGTGAGGTGGCAGTAAGAAACAGGTGAGAGATCATCATCATTATCACCACCAAAACAGCCTTCACAAGTCCACTGCTGAATATAGGCCTCCCCCAAGGAATGCCACAAAGCACGGTCCTGATCCACTTGCATCCATCGAATTCCTGCATGTCTTACCAGGTCGTCACTCCATATAGAGAGGGGACGCCCTACACTTTGTCCGCCGGTACGAGGCCGCCATTCGAGAACATTTTCCCCATTGGTTGTCGGTTCTTCGAGCTATATGGACAGTCCATTGCCATTTCAGCTTACTAATCCGTTGGGCTTTTTCGGTCACTCTGGTTCTACTGCGGATATCCTAATTTCTAAGTTTATCACGCAGAGAAATTTTGAGCATAGCCCTCTCTATAGCTCGCTGAGCAACCTTGAGCTTCCTCATCCGTCCAGCAGTAAAGGACCACTTCTCAGTTCCATAGGTTATCACTGGCAACACGCACTGGTTGTACAGTCTCGTTATCAAGATTTGAGGTATACCTGATGAGAAGGTATGCCGTGATTTCCCAAACCCTGCCTATTCGAGTTGAATGTGTCGATTGAACTCTCGGTCTAAGTTGGATTTACCTAGTCGGATTATATGTCCCAGGTAAACATACTCGTCAACAACTTCGAGCTTAGTGCTCCCAACAACTACCGGAATAGGTGAGACATGGACGTTATAAATGATCTTTGTTTTGCCTATGTTCATTTTAAGACCTTTCCGTTGGGAGACACTATTGAGGTCAATGAGCATAGTGCTTAGGTCCTGCAGTGATTTTGCCCTAAGGACTATATCGTCGGCAAAGCAAAGGTGAGTGATGTACTCGCCGTTGATATTTATACCATATCTTTTCAGTTCAGAAACATGACTACATCTTCCAATGCAGCGATGTAGTTTCGTGGATATAACATCACCCTCTCTTACACCTCTTTGCACTTGGATAGGTTTCGTACTATGGGTCTGTATTCGGATAGCCATCATAGCTCTACTGTACAAATACTTCAGCACTTCGATATACCGACAGTAAACTTAGCACCGCTGAAGGAACTGCAGCACCGGCCAAATTTCGAAGGAATCAAAGGCTTTCTTATAGTTGACATACGCCAGACATAGTGGCAAAGTGTACTCCTCGGACTTCTCTACAATTTGCTGCTTGAAAGTATGTGATTTACGGTACTGAACCCTCTTCAGAAACCTGTTTGTTCGGAAGGCTCGAAGTCGTCGAGCCTGCGTGCGGCGGGACTAACACAACTCTAATGCTGCTCGTATTGAAGAAGCAATCGAGCAGAACCAGGGCTCAAACTCGTTGCTAGAGATCTGTCTACCAGAAAGAGCCAACTGGCAAAGCTGAAGACCGAGTGTGGCAGCGTCGTTTCTGGGACACCTGAGATTTTGAGTAGGATTGAGAGCTTCTTGACGTCGTGGCGTCACTGTCGGCGCGCCACATGTGAAACACATCGAAGCTTAAATCACGCTAACAAAGTTTCGTAGTTAAGGAAGTATATATGGAATAGCTCCGAACTACCACACGGAGCGTTGTCCGCTCCCCGGGCAGAACACTTTGCCAGGCGGGAGATCTCCCCTTTTCCTTTCACGGCCACACTGGTGACCCCGACGTGATGAAGTGGTATGATGAGTGGCACTGATCATCGCGGCTATGTCTTTGAAGGTTTATGACACAAACTGCCTTTTTTTACACGGGGAAATGTCTACGCATACCCACATCGCGGGAACAAGGACGGGTTATGTCGGACTCGCACCAACAAAAACCCCATGGTGTTCCACCTTCGCCGCATATTGGCAGGGCCACGGGACGGATTCGCATACATCCGCGGCCCCACCAGCTCCGCCCGCCCCATGGCAGCCCCTTCTCGGGGAGGACCTCTCCTCCCCATTCTTCTTCTCAGTTAAGGCGTACCAGGATCGTCCTTCTCCACGGTCTTCCACTCCACCTGCGTATCGGACCCCTCGAGTCCAATACGCGGATGCCATGGGGCCAGGAAATCGAGCGCTTAGTAGCACCCGCTTTCCAGACCCCAACGGCGAATCTGGTCTCTGGCTCCGCCGCCAACCAAATTTCGGACGTGGAGGGTAGAGAGAGCGACGCCTCGCAATACCGTTTCTCCTCTACCCACGCGGCCCCACTACCACCGCATTAACCGTGTGGCCCCGTCATAGTCGCGGAGGATAGGGCGAGTGGCGTATCGCAATACTAATAATCCTCTTCCTCCGCGACTCCACCTTGACTGCAGCGGTAGGGGGAGATGAAGTGGGCTCGCCAAGCCCACTCGGAGTGTCCACCTCGGGGCGGCCCCACACCACGGGCCAGCCAAGGGGTCCCTTTTTGTTCACCGCGAGTGACCAAGCTAATTAAGCCCCCCCCCCCCCCCCCCGCCGCGACAAGGTGGGAGCCCGTTTGGGTGAGAGGGGGGACACAAACTGCCTGCCACGGTCCGTAGTGATATGTTCTAGCCAGCCGAATCGGGAGATCCACCCAGATATTAATACTGTAGTGCAGGTCTCAGCTGTCATTTTCTGCAGAGGGTACGCCTCAGGCCAACGGGTGAAGCAGTTGACGATCGTGAGCTAACTCTAAGTGGAATCTATCAAATTTAATGTAATGGCGGGGACGATCTTGAACATGTTTACACACTGCAGACTTCCCGGACCAAAAATCTTCGCAAAAGAACACCGATCCCTACCAAGGATGATTTGCAAGACTATTGAAATTAAAAAAAACCTAATTACAATAGAGAAGATGGGTGGGTGCTGCCATCTGCTTGGAACTAAAATTTGATTTGATTAATCAGTTAAAAAAATTAGCTTAATTTAATTAGAAATTTAATTTAAAGCTTTTGTGCTTTCTGCGTAAGAGAACCCATCACTTTCGACGGATGGCGATACAAAATTGGTCTGTCTTACATAATGTGCCATATTATTATGTTTTTCCCAGATCAGTGGTCATGGGGATCAAGAAATGTACATTACTGTAACAGCCTATCAAAAGTCTACTGCTGAACATATGACTCCCCAAAGATTACCTCATAAGATATTTGCCGTAGTTGCAACGCCTGGTAGACCATTTATGTCAACTTCATGGCGATATGGAGTAGTGGATATTCTTTACTACGCTATTAAATGGTAAGGACAATAATTAAATGGTAAGACATACAAAGGATTATAAAAAGAATTTAAAAAATGTATATCGCTTTAGTAATTATTGTTAATGGCCTACCACGGTACACAGATCAAATGTTACAGATTGCTTTTAGGTAATTCTGCTCGAAATACAAGTGCGAAATTATTTGTTCACATCAAGACGCCTGTTCTATAGCCTTCTGATTGGGTAATTATTTCATATAACGCAAACCAGAAGCATATCATCATCATCATCATCATCATAATTATAGGCTTTCAGAAGTGCACTGCTGAACAAAGGCCTCCCCCAAGGAATGCCATAGAGCACGGTCCTAAGTCACCTGCCATCCATCGACTATCTGCATGTCTTACCAGGTCGTCACTCCAACTAGTGGCGGGTCGCCCTATACTTCGCCTACCGGTACGAGGCTGCCTTTTTAACTTTTATTATTTAAAGTTATGTTACACAAGTCATTTTCACTATACACGTAAGCAAAAAGAACAGGCAGTGCAATGATAGAAAGATTTCTTACACCAATACCACTAAATTTGATAGGTAAATTAGCTTGTGTCCAAGGTGTTGTATTTGAAGTTAAATTTAGAATTTTTCCTACAGCTATTTTAAGATGATTATCAATATCTTTTAAAATATCTGAACATTTCCAAACTGGACTCGAGCGAAATAAGTATGTAAATCTAGGTACAAGGAGACAATATTTACAAATAGTAAGAGCAATGTGAGGGTTTAAGTTATAGTTATAGTCCCAAGGCCTTCGACTGTGTTCACCATGGGACATTAATCAGGAAGCTACAGTACTATGGTGTCAAGAACACAGCGCTTAAACTTATTATTTCTTATTTAAGTAACAGAATGTTATTATCAATGGTAAAAGTTCTTCCGGGTCACCTGTACTAATGGGTGTCCCTCAGGGCTCGATTCTCCGCCCATTCCTGTTTCTAATGTATATTAATGACTTACCTTCCCTTACAGGAGATAATCATGATATAGTATTATTTGCTGATGATACTTCCTTGATTTTAAAACTTAAATGTCAATAATTTAAATGTGACGAAGTGAATAATGCTATATCAAAATTAGTGCATTGGTTCAACGTTAATAATCTACATTTAATCGAACATAAAACTAATTGTGTTAAATTTACAACAACGGATGTTAACAATCTGAATACCAATGTGTTTTAAATGGGGAGGAACAGAGCCCTATTTTATCCACTGTTTTGTTTTGGCATCACTCTTGACACAAAGCTTCAGTGGGGCCCCCATATATCCAAATTAGCAAGCAGACTAAGTTCTGCAGCCTATGCTGTAAAAAAGATTAGAGGTCTCACTAGTGTCGAGACAGCTAGTTTAGTTTATTTCAGTTATTTCTATAGCATAATGTCTTATGGGCTTTTGCTATTGGGAAATCCGGCTGATTCAGAAACTATTTTTGTTTTACAGAAGAGGGCCCTTAGAGCTATTTACAATTTAAAACCGAAAATGTCTCTTACAGATAAATTTAAAGAAATAAATATTTTAACTTTGGCCTCTCGGTATATTTACGGAAATTTAATGTATGTTCACAAAAACAAAGGTAGTTTTAGTAAAAAAAGTGATATACATTCTGTAATCACTAGAAACAAACACAAGCCGCATGACCGCATCCAGCACAGAGCGGCTCGAATCGTCGACGACCGAGCCCTTTCCGATCGGCTCGATTCATTGGCACTGCGAAGAGATGTTGCATCCCTTTGCATTTTCTTTCGCATCTACCATGGGGAGTGCTCTGAGGAATTGTTCGGATTAATCCCAGCCGCCAAATTTCACGAACGCACATCGCGGCAGAACTCCCGATACCATCCACACCATCTGGATGATTGGCGGTCCACCACTGTGCGATTTAGAAGATGTTTTCTTCCTCGCACAACTTCCTTGTGGAATTGATTACCATCAGCGATTTTTCCGGACCGATACGACTTAGGGACCTTCAAGAAAAGAGCGTACTCCTTTTAAAAAGGCCGGCAACACATCTGCAATTCCCTTCCTGGTGTTGCAGTTGTTCATGGGCGGCGGTAGTCACTTACCATCAGGTGAGCCGCAGGCTCGTTTGCCCCCTCTACTATAAAAAAACAAGCTAGTGATACCAGTTTATCGACTCCACAGAGTCAGTAATTCATCATCATCATCTTGGGGCAATGTATACGCTATTACAAAAAGGTCCCGGAAAGTGTACAGTCTCTCTCTATTACCAAGTTTAAATGTTTTGTTAAGCTGAAATTGTATAAAAAGGGTTATTATAGTGTAAATGAATACATGGTTGATAATAACCCCTGGGAATGAGGTGGTCGCTTCCTAGCAGTTTCTAAAATAAATTTTGTAAATAGTTTCTAATAATTTATATTGTTAAATTTATTTAAAAAAAATCCTGCTGGGTTTCTTGCTGGTTCTTCCCAGGACAGAGGGTTTTTTCGAAGCAGTGGTAAAGTAAAAAATTACTTTCAATAGGAGTTACTAATGTAATGTATATTGAGTAAAAATTATTTTATTCTATTCTATACAATTCTATAAAACAAAAAAACATTACCGCAAATCATACGTTACATACTTTTGTAATGTCATTCAGAAATCATCAATCGGCGTTACCGTCACATAACACACTCCGCCGGCATCACAGAAGCGCTTACAAGATCTTTATCATGTTGAGGCGTAATTCCATTAATGCCGTCAGTACCGTCATTCGAAAATGACATAATTGCTTTTAAAGTGTTTTTTTTTTCAGAAATTTGTAAAGGTTGCATAAAACTCTTGGGGGCCAGCGGTAAACTTTGAGAAGGATCGACCGAAGGTAGCTTCTGATGAAAGCCTTCAAGAATTTCGACATTATGAGGAGTCAGAATGTCGTCTGATAATAAAATACGGGATCCATTTTTTTAAGTCGCCTCCCTTTCTTTTGAATTAACTAATTTTTTAATTCAAGTTTAGGACGAGGTCTTAATAAATGAGTATTAATTTGGTAATTTAAAATTTAAAAAATATCTCTTTTTGTTAAGACGTAATTGAATTATTGATTGTTTTATCACAATTAAAATGAGAATACGCGAAAATAAATAATTTTTGCCAACTATTTTCACTATTAGTAAAACAATTTTGAATAGTGCATGACAATGTTTTCGTAAGCTGCATCCTCATCCTTCTAGGAATTCTTTTACCTACTGGTACGATGTTAATAGTAAATTTGCTCCGAAAAAAGGAAATAATCTGTATGATTATAGGAATTACCAATAGAGTTATGAATTTCTACGGTAGGCTGTGAAGCCGAAATACTTTTAATATCGCATATCACATAGCATCGTTTAATATGTTTATTTAATCCCTCTTTACCTTTTAACAGCCCGTCGGTACAATATTGACACTAGGCAAGCCGGCTGTGAATGTAGCGGAGCGGAATTTCAATAAGAAATCTAAACAGATCTCTACATCACTCAAAGGTCTTTATATTATATAGCTTCATATTGACTTGAAATGTGCTGTACCCCGCATCTTTCCCTAAAACCATCATTTACGGCCTAAATAAAAGCATTTTCCTCAATAAATTAAATATTATCATAATACTTCCCTAGGTTTATTCCATATTGATAATAATTGTATGTATTCGTTATGCTTTGACAGCTGATAACGACGCAGCAGAAATATTTTCCTTTATAAATAAACCTAGCAAGCTAACATCATAGCAAAGTGGCGAAGCAATTTCAAAATAGGAGGTTCAGATGCCTGGGTGATCAGTAATCGATTGCTGAAAAGAGAATTTGAAAATTCGAAACCGTTCTCGAGATAATCGTGGGACAGACGTTCAGACGGACAGACATCGTGAAGTCAATAAGTGTCTTCGCAAGCTTCGCCACTTAATAAGTATTATGTCTGAAATCAAAAAAAATATAATAACTGTCTTATATACATACTGATCTTTTTGTTGAAATTTGTAAGCCAAAATTGGCCTCTAAATAACAAGATAAAATAAGAAAAATATACGTATAGCTTTTGAGAGCATTTAACATCAGCACCTAAAAGTATTTTGTTGGATATGGGACTACCTCATTATAGAGACTATAAATCCTAATCGTTACGCTTATGTGACAGGTTGACAAACTTTTCACTTCTTTGGCGTCGCTTGAATAAGTAATTTACATCTAGCGTAAATGGTCATACTGCTATCTAATGGAAGCCATCGAGCATGTAAGAGGCGATCATGGGATTATTTTTTATTAATATACTAAAAGCTAGTGCTTGACCACAATCCAATTTTAACTTTGCCAAAAAGATTTTATACCTATTTGGCAAAGCTCATAATCTCAACTGTCACGTTTTGATTGTATGTGTGTGTGACTCTCTTCGTGGCCATTATACGGTCGATACATAAAAAAAATATCATTAAGTTATACAAAATTTTACGGGTAAAGTTTACTAACTTTTTTAGATGTGCTTCTCATGAAAACAACCTAAGCAGATAATAGATTTCTCTATGAAATCTTCCTATGGATTTTATTTATTTATTTAAAATTTCAAGCACAAAGTTGTACGTATGGCGGATTTAATGATATAAAGCATTTTCTCCCAGTCAACCATAAGATTAAACTGAGATAGACAAACAAGAAACGGTGCAGCAAAAATCAAAATAGAAAGATTAAAAAAAATATATAGAAAAAATTATATAGAAACATTTTTTATAGTTGCGTGCATGCGGCTAACTTGATGATAAGTGACTACCGCTGCCCATGAACAACTGCAACACCAGGGGAATAGCAGATGCGTTTCCGGCTTATTAAAAAGAGTAGGTTTTTTCTTGAACGTCCCTTAGTCATATCGGTCTAGAAATATCGCTGGTGGTAATTGATTCCGCAAGGAAGTTGTGCGAGGAAGAAAACATATACTAAATCGCATAGTGGTGGACCGCCAATCATTCAGATAGTATGGATGGTATCACGAGTTTTGTCGTGATCTGCGATAGTGAACTTGAGTAGCTGAAATTAGTCCGAACAATTCCTTAGAGCACTTCCCGTGGTAGATGCGATAAAATACGCAAAGAGATGCAACATGTCTTCGCAGTAAATCACTGGCGGAGATGGGTACAGTATTCCATGTAAGACCGAACCTGCGCCTTATAAAGTTGCAGGCGGTGTGCCGGTATGAAATACTGTCCCGCTCTGCTAAGCACGCCAAGCTTTTTAGAGGCCAATTTGGACTTCTCTTCCAAGTGATCACGAAACGGCACGTCACTCGATATGTCTACGCCCGGGATTCCGATACCGACTGAGGCAACAAGGGCAGTGCCCTAAAAATTAGGAGATACGACAAAGGGGTTCTTTTTTAGGGGTAAACGGGCAAACTTTTATCTTCTGAGGATTGAACGGGCTAGGTTTAGTTGCCCCCGATCTCAGACTTTGTACAGCAAAAACTCTACTTCAGGCACAAGTTTTTTCCAGAACTCGGTGACATTTTTCCGAGAAATATTGGCACGGCCGGTGTATAGAGCATCACCAGTGCTGTAATGCGCATATCAATCAATGTTACCGGTTTGCAATATATCATTGATATGCAGGGGAAGAGCGTTGGTGATAGCACGCAGCCTTAAGGAACACCAGCATTAATAGGTATGTAATCCGAGCATGCACCGTCTACTACGACCTTGATGATCCGATCAGCCAGAAAACTGGTGACCCATTTGCACAATTTCTCGGGAAGCCCATACATAGAAAGGAAGCTTTGAAAGAAGCGTTTTGTGCAAGACCCGATCGAAGACTTTCGCTATGTCTAAACTAACGGCCAATGCCCCGCACTTAGACTCGATCGGCTGCGCCCATCTATGTATTAGGTAAACAAGAATATCAGCTGAGTAACTTCGACGGAAACCGAACTGACGGTCACTAATCAGCTAGTGCTCTTTAAGTTACCGCATGATCTGGCAGTTAATAATGGACTTCATTATTTTTGAGAACAAGGATTTGATGGCGATATGCATTTAGTTACACGGATCAGAGCAGTTACTTTTTAGGGATCAGGTGCACGAAAGCTGTCTTCCATGAATTCGAGACAATGCCTTGGGAAAAGGAGTACTGGAAAAGACGCGTTAGAACCGGTGCCAACTCTGGAGCGCACGTCCTCAGCACAAATGGCGGGATTCTGTCAGGCCCACTCGACTTGTGTATATCCACGGAGATGAGTGTTTTGCGTACTGATCACTGTGTGAATCGCACATCAGGCATAAAGCACTTAAACTGCGTGATGGTCGGTGGTGTGTTCCACACGTCATCAGGAGTCGAGTTGGACGCAAAAATGGGAGCCTATAAGTTCGGCTTTCTTTTTTGCGGCGTGGGCTAGTGGGTTGTCTTCCCTGTGCAGGAATGGTAGTGATGGCTTAAAAAAATTCCCTTGGACAACCTTGGCAAGAGACCAGAATGCACGGATTCCCGTAGGAAGCGGACTAATTTCTCGACAATTCTATTATCGTGCTCATACTTTTCCAAAAAAAAGTATGAGCACAAGTCCAGGTCCAGGCCAGGCTAAGGCTCTCTTGAACTCTTTTGAAGGACCTGGAGTCAAAGTTGTACTTCTTTTTAAGCATGCTGGTGTTTACATTCCAAACATCCGAAGCCGCAGCTCAGGCCTGATAACAATCCTGATTACTGTGTAATGCTGTCTAAAAAGAGCAACCAAACCAAGGCTGAGATCTGCCTCCAATGGGTACCACAGATGATGGAATCAATAGTTCCGTAATTGAACCTTTAATTACATCATCTGTGGTTTCCTTTAGCACCATATCAGTGACAGAGTCAGCAACAGCATTGGTATCATCCGGCAAAAGTAAACCCGCCCTCATGTGTAGTATATGCAAAGAAAGACTGCTTTCCGTCCCATTCCGCCGACCTGTAATGCCAAACACGGCGGCAGCCTGCAGAATTCAATCGCAAGGGGAGCGTGAGTAGCACCACACTCTGAAGCAGACAATGGTCCAAAGAGCCGAGAGGGGCATCTACGGAAACTTGATATTCGTCCGGATGAGAGGTCAGCAGAAGGTCCAACAGGGAAGATGTATGATCCTCCACATCTGAAAAAATATTAAATAGGAATGATAGGAATAAAATATCTCAAATATACATTATACCGTATATTGATAGAAGATCATGAAATGCATCATTATTTTGTTAAAACTAAATTAGGTTTAATAATGAATGTAAAGTAAAGTGTAAAATTAAAATAATAATAATATAATTTGATTCCAAGACAATTTACCTTTCTTATGGATACATCGGAAGACACGCCCGATATAAAAAATAGTAGGTATTTCTAAACATATATATTCACGTATTCCCGTAGCATATTATATCTATGCCAAATACCAATCATGTACGTCTATTAGCATTTTATAATTCAATCTTTGACAGACAGAGAGACACAGACACCAACGTGACTCTAAAAGTGATCGAATTTTACTAAATTTGGCACGGAACAGCATATAATAATATTCCTGAATTCACGCTCACGCGAGCGAAGTCGCGGGTAAAAAGCTAGTATTAGAATAATATGAAGCATAGAATTAAAAGTATGCCTGACCTGAAAGCAAATGCTTTTTAGCTTACAGAAGATGTATGTAGGTGTATATACGAACATACATTTTTAGGGTTCCGTAGCCAAATGGCAAAAAACGGAACCCTTATGGATTCGTCATGGTTTGTCTGTCTGTCTGACTGTCCGCCCGTATGTCACAGCCACTTTATTTCCGAAACTATAAGAACTATCCTGTTGAAACTTGGTAAGCAGATGTATTCTGTAAACCGCATTAACATTTTCACACAAAAATAGAAGAAAACCATAAATTTTGGGGGTTCCCCGTACTTAAATCTGAAACTCAAAAAATTTTTTTTCATCAAATCCATACGTGTGGGGTATCTATGGATAGGTCTTCAAAAACCATATTGAGGTTTATTTTATAATTTTTTTCTAAATTGAATAGTTTGCGCAAGAGACACTTCCAAGGTAGTAAAATGTATGTCCCTCCCACTGTAACTTCTAAAATAAGAAAATGATAAATCTAAAAAAATATATATATTGTACATTACCATGTAAACTTCCACCGAAAATTAGTTTGGACGAGATCCAGTAAGTAGTTTTTTTTAATACGTCATAAATCGTAAATTATATTACTTGCTGCTACGGAACCCTTCATGGGAGTGTCCGACTCGCACTTGGCCGCTTTTTTATAATTAGTTGGGTTGTGTGCTTAATTTCAGTAGCCTTATTTGTGTGATTGTTTTATCTCTCTTACAATTAATAAGGAATTTAAAATTATGTAAGTGATATTCATGAATATAGTAATAATAGTATTGCACTTAGATTACATAAACATTAAGATGCTTAAAATGTGAGATCTTACGAAGATGTACAGCGGGTTTGCTTTTAAGTAATATGTCTCCTTTGTAGTTAACGTGATGATAGTCTAAAGTGCTCACTGATTTAGGAAGCCATTTAACTAGATGTTTATTTTGTACTACATTTTTTGTATTGTAAATGGTATAACAAGGTGTGGTTATATTTAACATAATACTATAAAAAGTAATATCTTCTAGAAGTTTAAGACTCATATAATATAATTCATCTTCTATTGTTTAGATTGATTTAAATTATTTTAATTAGTATTTACAATACCAGTGCTGAATGTGGATTCTCTATTGAAAACAAATATTGTCCTAGTCATTCGCATTCGTCGCATATTATACCAAATTCCCTTTCAGGAGTTCACCATTTGGCATGAATTGAAAAAAATAATCCAATAAGAATATGTACTGGACTGAATAAGCATGTGATGAGCGTAGGGTCAATCTTTTCGCACTTGTAGTTTTATCATAGAAGATATGGCTCAGAGAAATTTCAGGTCAGTTGCCGGCCTTTTCGAAGAGAGGATCTTTGCTTGAAGGCAAAGTGCTTGAATGCAAGTCATATTGGTCTGGAAAAACCGCTAGCAAAAAATTCTGAAATGTGGTCGGGTGTGGCATAAAATAATTGAATTAAATAATATAATAAATATATAAAATTATAATAAAGAAATAATGGCATTTGAAAAATATATTTCGCGTATTCACCCTAACATTCTCATTATAATTGTGCATTAGTTAATAACGACACCTCCGTGTCATGAATGTGTAAATTTTAATTCAATTCGTGCATACTAGAGCGTTCACAAAACAGAAAATCGATTTATGCAAAATGGTCGATTCTAACCAAATGGTACAATGACGCGAATAGTTCAGTAACATTGCTTATAACGTTATTTTGAAATAAAGGGCATTTGAACGAGCATATAATGCAACGCACAGTTGTCAAGTCATCATTTTACAACCTGACCTCTTTTACATATTTTTGCGGCAAATGTATTTTAAAATCAGTTCGCTTATCGCCATCAAGATCGCGACGAGTACTCATTATCAGTAGTTGTAATCTTTATAATTTGTACACTTATCTAAAATATATTTTTATCAAACTTATCAAGCGTTATCTGCGTAAATCAGACTAAAAATTAATATTCAAATACTGAAGGTAGCCGGGCTAACATCGGCACGTCAAACACATTAGTCATCCCCGTGACCGTGGGTGCTGTAAAGCACCTGAAACGTAGGGAATAAAAAAGGTAAAGTAAAAGCGATAAAATTCGTAAACAATAATTTCATTAAAGCGTTATCAGTTCATCATCCCCTTATTGTCGCTACAACCCCGAAGATTGGTCCTTAGAGCTTTTTGAAAAAGCGGGATCTTGGCGCGTGTACCCTTGTTGCTGCGTGGATGTGTCAGATGTGTAGTTGCGTGACTGTTACTGTGCTATCAAGAAACCAGTGATGCAGCAGGAATCAAGGCGGTCTGCGATCAAAGTGCACGTGTGCGTCTGGAGCACTAAATCTTTGGTCATCATCAGTCGGTGAGTGTGTCTGCTTACATTTGCCGTTCAACAGATATCAAGTAAGATCAACCCTTTTTCTCTCATGTAGAAAATGAACGACTTCCGTGTTAATCAGCAGCAAATTGCTCAGGTGATAGAGTGTGCCTTTACTAATCTCAAAAAAGACAGTTTAGAAAGGAAGACAGCAGACTATATACGGCGTAGATTAGACATGTTGTATAAGTATTGGCTAAAGTTTAAAAATAATCATGCAAGATTATCAGAGTTCGGTATTGAGGCTACTCGCTTTTTTACTGATCAAGTATTCCAACGAGTAGCCGAAACATAATTGTCTAAGATTTATATACAAAACTATCAGCCGCTTACAGGATAAAGGCTCAGACTGCCTCTTCTGAAGCCACCAACTTTTATTATAATAGAAAGCGAATCCTGTCGAACATCAGGGCAAGCAACAGACACGACAAGCAAGGCCGAAGATATGCTGAAAAAACAGTTGAATCAATTTTAAAGCTTTTCAGCGTACTGAAGTAAACAATCACCTTGATTCCGTGTCAGAAAAGAAGGGAATTTGATGATTTATTACGGACGATTCAAACACAGTGAGCAGCAATTGACACACTGCACTGCGACTTAGGTAGCAACCTGGAAGGATCGAACAAGGAAATTGAAGATACTTTTAACAGCTACGAATCAGAATACAATAGGTTCAAGATAGGCAATATCAAGAAAATGTGGTCAGTGGCTCACAGGGAAAAGTTTACGCCGCAATTTTTTTTTTTTATAGTAGAGGGGGCAAACGAGCATGCGGCTCACCTGATGGTAAGTGACTACCGCCGCCCATGAACAACTGCAACACCAGGGAGGGAATTGCAGATGCGTTGCCGGCCTTTTAAAAAGGAGTACGCTCTTTTCTTGAAGGTCCCTAAGTCGTATCGGTCCGGAAAAATCGCTGATGGTAATCGATTCCACAAGGAAGTCGTGCGAGGAAGAAAACATCTTCTAAATCGCACAGTGGTGGACCGCCAATCATCCAGATGGTGTGGATGGTATCGGGAGTTCTGCCGCGATGTGCGTTCGTGAAATTTGGCGGCTGGGATTAATCCGAACAATTCCTTAGAGCACTCCCCATGGTAGATGCGAAAGAAAATGCAAAGAGATGCAACATCTCTTCGCAGCGCCAATGAGTCGAGCCGATCGGAAAGAACTCGGTCGTCAACGATTCGAGCCGCTCTGCGCAGGATGCGGTCAAGTGGAAGGAGCTGGCACTGGGGAGCCCCTGCCCAGAGATGGGAACAGTATTCCATGTGAGGCCGAACCTGCGCCTTGTAAAGTTGCAGGCGGTGTGCCGGCATGAAATACTGTCCCGCTCTGCTGAGCACGCCAAGCTTTTTAGAGGCCAATTTGGCCTTCACTTCCAAATGACCACGAAACTGCAGGTCACTCGATATGTCGACGCCGAGGATTCCGATACTGGCTGAGGCAACCAGGGGAGTGCCTTGAAACTGAGGAGATACGACAAAGGGGTTCTTTTAAGCGGTAAACGCGCAAACTTGTGTCTTCTGAGGATTAAACTGGACTAGATTTAGTCTCCCCCAGTTCGAGACTTTGTCCAGCAAAGACTCGACTTCAGACACAAGTTTGTTCTGGTACTCGGAGACGTTTTCCCGAGAAATATTAGCACGGCCGGTGTATAGAGCATCACCAGTGCTGTCATCCGCATAGCAATGAATGTTATCAGTTAGCAACATATCATTGATATGCAGAAGAAACAGCGTTGGTGATAGCACACAGCCTTGTGGAACACTAGCGTTAATAGGCTTGTAGTCAGAACATGCACCGTCTACAACAACCTTGATGCCCCGATCTGCAAGGAAGCTGGTGATCCAATTGCACAATTTCTCGGGAAGCCCATAGGAAGGGAGCTTCGAGAGAAGCGCTTTGTGCCAAACCCGATCGAAGGCCTTCGCAATGTCCAGACTAACGGCCAACGCCTCCCCCTTGGACTCTACTGCCTCCGCCCATCTATGGGTCAGGTAGACCAGAAGATCACCAGCTGATCGACCCCCACGAAAACCGTATTGGCGGTCACTAATCAGCTGGTGATCCTCAAGGTACCGGATGAGCTGGCAGTTGATAATGGATTTCATTATTTTGGAGAACAAGGAGGTGATCGCGATAGGCCTATAGTTGGACGGGTCTGAGCGGTCGCCTTTTTTAGGGATCGGGTGGACAAAAGCTGTCTTCCATGAATTCGGGACTACGCCTTGGGAGTAGGAGTACCGAAAAAGACGCGTTAGGACCGGTGCCAACTCCGGAGCACACGTCCTCAGCACAATTGGGGGGATTCCGTCAGGCCCACTCGACTTCTGGATGTCCAGGGAGAGAAGTGCTTTGCGAACCGAGCGCTGTGAGAACAGCACATCCGGCATAGAGCACTCACACCGCGGGATGGTCGGCGGTGTTTTCCCCCCGTCATCAAGACTCGAGTTGGACGCAAAAAGGAAGCCTAAAAGGTCGGCTTTGTCTTTTGCGTCATGGGCCAGTGAGTCGTCCTCCCTGTGCAGAGATGGTAGTGATGGCTTACAGAAATTCCCTTGGACAGCCTTGGCGAGAGACCAGAATGCACGGGTTCCCGAAGGAAGGCGAACTAGTTTCTCGCCAATTCTGCCTATGTGCTCTGACTTTGCCTTGGCAATAACTCTTTTGAAGGACCTGGAGGCGAAGTTATACTTCTTTTTAAGTGTGCTGGTGTTTACATCCCGAGTCGCCGAAGCCGCAGCCCAGGCTTGATAACACTCCTGCTTACTGCGTAATGCAGTTTTACAGGAGCGACCAAACCAAGGCTGAGATCTGCCTCCGATGGGTACCACAGATGATGGAATAAATAGTTCCATTCCCTGTAGCACCACATCAGTGACAGAGTCAGCAACAGCGCTGGGATCATCCGGCGAGAAGCAAACCCGCCCCCATGGGTAGGATGCAAGGAAAGACCGCATTCCGTCCCAATCCGCCGACCTGTAATGCCAAACACGGCGGCAACCTGCAGAACGCAACCGCGAAGGGAGCGTGAGTGGCACCATACTCCGGATCAAACAGTGGTCCGAAGAGCCGAGAGGGGCATCGACGGAAACCTGATATCCGTCCGGATGAGAGGTCAGCAGAAGGTCCAACAGGGAAGGTGTATGATCCTCCACATCTGGAATCCGCGTAGGCGAAGTAACCAGTTGTGTCAGACCATATGCCAAGGCAAAGTCATAAACAGATCTCCCCGCATGATCGGTTAAACGTGAATCGAGCCATTCGGCATGGTGGGCGTTAAAATCGCCAAGGATCACGATCTCTGCGGATGGGACCTGTTGTAGCAAGGAATCTGTAGCCATTTGGACGTGGTCGATGAGTCGGTCTGTTTCGGCATTACCGCTATGGGACCTATAGAGGCACCCGTAGACGCGCGGATGGTCGTCGCTGTCTACGCGTAGCCAAAGGATGGACAGGTCCGAACCTTCAAGACTGCCGAGGCGTCGAGAACAGATGTCCTCTCTGACATACACGCAAACTCCAGCCCGGGGCACAAAGGAGTGCTCCAATTTGTACCCAGGGTAGGAGAGATACGAAATATCAGCCGGAGAGGAAACCTGCGTCTCGGTCAGGAAGAGCAAGGCCGGCTTCGCCGTCTCGAGATGGTAGTGGACGGCGTTTAGGTTAGAGTTAAGTCCCCTGATGTTGCAGAAATTCACGGATAGCGTGGCAGGGGTCGCCTTGGTATTGTTGCTCTGTTTACCCCGAGCAGTTATGTTTTTGAGCGGAATTTTGCCCCCCCCCCAGAATACGCGGGGCAGCCTGAGCACACACGCTCAGGATTGGAATAACATGGTCGTGGATGCTCAGCGAGGGATTCTCCAGGGGTACTGGTACCCTCCTGGGGTAGTCTATTGTGTAATTCCGCTACCATGTTGATGGGGGGGGGGAGGGGGATTGGGCCTCCGGCCACCTGCACTCACCAGACGAAACGCAGAAGCAGAGCTTCTACTTCACGCCGGTATTCTGTGAGGTCGTGGTACTAACCCGGCTCGAGCCGGCCCATACGTGCAACAGCAAAAACTGCTGCATGGCTCTACCACCGTTATTTAAATGGAGATTTCGACTTTCAGTGGAAACTATAACACCTGGACTTCTTTCAAGGACCTTTTCACCGAAACAATCCATAAGAATCCGTCTATTTCCAATGCAAAGCAGATGCAGTATCTTAAGACCAAGAAGATAACCGAAGTCGAGAGACTAATCCAGCATCTCAGCGTAAGCTCAGACAACTACGATGTGTGTTGGGACATTTTAAATTAAAGAATTTAAAACAAGAGGCTTATATTTTCATCACATATCAGTTTACTTTTAAATATTCCTGTTAGGATGCGCTCGATATGATTCAAGGATTGATGTTGCACATCAATCCTTGAATCATATCGAGCGCATTCATGATACTGCAATTGAGTATCTGAATGCTATCAAGAAACTAGGGGTCGAAGTAATCTCATGGGAACCTCTGATTGTATTCATTTTGTCGCAAAAGTTAGACACCAAATCATACGCAGATTATATTTAATCCGTGAAGCACCCAAGATAATTACACATGCTCAACGAATTTTTGTATGTTTTGGAAATCAAATTTACTTCAATAGAATCAGCTTATAAGCAAGATAACCCTACACAAAAATATAAAGGGAACCTAATAGGTGTTAACAACAGTAATGAAAAACTGAATTACTACAAAATTCATTTTCTTCAAGCATAGCAATGACGTAATAATCAAGCATCAAAAATATCATGACTAAATACAAATGTTCTCTGTGCAACAGCGATGAGCAAGGGCTTTATTTCTATCAAATAATTTTAAAAACGATGCCAAGCAGTATAAGAAAAATGGTCGCAAAATTAAATCTTTGTCCTAATTGCCTAAATAACCACTATGGATAAGTGTGTATTTCAGATATACGTTGTCGTGATTGCAATCAGGATCCTAATAGCCTTCTACATGGCGCAATCAAACAAACAAGTATTACGACACTGGAAACACCGACCGAAGGTACCGGTCCGAGCGGCGCCAGTAGTTCATATGCTTACTCCGGGAAATACGTCAAAAACAGTTCAAACGTGTAGCTTCCGAATGAACCGATCGAAGTATTGTTATCAACTGCGATTTTACAAGGTGGAATCAGCAGATGGAACCCTTCATAAAATTCATTGGCTCTTTGACCAGGGTACCCAAACATCTTTAATAACGAAACGGGCTGCTCAGTTATTAAGATTTCTTATAATATAATTCCATTGTATGGATATATTATAAGTACGTATCACTCCCCCCTATAACTAGAGCGTTGGCTGTTTCTTTAGAAATGCGAAACTTTGTTATGGATCAATTAGAATAAGGTTTTGTGGAGTATTGGAAATTACTACTGCATTATAATAAAAAAATACTTTTGTTATTTATTGTTGCTTTACCGGAATTAACCTCTTTTAATGAAATAAAGGCGATAAACCAGCACACATTCCACCCGGTGGTAAGTGGATTCTGTGGCCTGTAGAGATCTACATTTATCCTCGATTTATAATCAGAATGCAGATCTGTCACCTCTTAACTAGTGCTCATGATAGAATGCCTCTTTTCCAGTTAAAAACGTCTCCCGTTCTCTACATTCACCACACAAAGCACATCAACAGCATTAAGCTGCTATTTTACGCTGGTATTCTGTGAGAGCGTAGTCCTTACCCGGTTGAGCCGACTCATTCGTGTTACAATTATACCTACCTATAATGTAACCATAATATAGCTGCAGCGTGGCTCTACGACGTAAAACGTGTTTCTTTACTATCTCTATTATAATAGAGTTTTGTGAAGTTTTGGAAATTTACATTAATGCTTTACTTTTTTTTATAGGATAAGGCTGAAACACGAGCACACAATCCACCTGATGGTAAGTGGTTGCCGCGGCCCATAGACATCTGCATCTATCCTCTGTTACAGATCAAAATGCAGATGCATTTTCACCCGTGAGGACTAGGATGGAATGCCTCATTTCCAGTAAAAAGGGCCTCCGGCCACCTGCACTCACCAAGCGAAACGCAGAGGTAAACCTCTAATTCACGCTGGTATTCTGTGAGGTCGACAGCAAAAGCTGCCGCGTGGCTCTACCACTGTTAAAACTTGTTATTTACTTTTTGTACTATTCTTATGTTATGTACTTTTGTTATGTTATGTTTTGTTATGTACTTTTGTTATTTATTTTTGTTTTACCGGGCTTGAACTTCACCTTAGCTCAAACAAATAAAATGAATCTGTAAAATCGAGTATTAAAACAAGTTAACTTATTTAATATACGTTTTTTTTATTCTACAATAATTTAAGGGACCTTTACCGCTTAGCGTATGTCAGTCCCATCATACACTAACATACATCACTTACTCATATAACGTTAGTTATTACTTATTATACTACGTGACACTAGTTACGTTATATTAGTTACGGCGGCACTGAAAATTTCGGGAATCAAGGAAGTGACACATTATTACTATTTGAAAATGTATTTATTGCTTTTCGAAATATTCTCCGCGAAATTTGACACATTTTTCCATACGATGGAACCAATCATTGAAGCAACCATTCCATTCGGAAGTTGGGGTCTCCAAAATGGCCGTTTTGTAGGCGTCCACAGCTTCTTCAGGTGATGAAAATCTGTGTCCACGCAATTTATTCTTTATTTTAGGGAAACTATAGAATTCATTAGCGCTTAGGTCGGAGCTGTACGGCAGATGGTCTAATAATTCTATGTTTTCTTGCTCTAAAAACTCTTTTGTTCTGTGTGCGGTGTGAGAACTCGCATTGTCGTGATGGAGGATGATGCGGCGGTTGCAGTTCTCTTTACGGAGTTTAGAAACGACCTGTGGCAAACAAATGTTAGCATACCATTCTGCATTAACCGTTCTTTGTCCCTCAAGAGGAATAGTCGTAACGTGGCCGGTTTTGGAGACAAACGTGGCCACCATTTTTTTTGCAACACTCCATGAACGAACAATTTTTGTTGGCTTTAACTCATTTTTGAACACCCAAAATCGTGACTGGTTTTTTGTTTCGGGTTCGCACGCATATATCCAGGATTCGTCACCTAATACAATGTTGTATACAGCATTTGAGGATCCTGCGTGGAATCTTTCGAGAGTTCTGACGCACCAAGTAACGCGAGCCGCTTTTTGCTCTTCACAGAGTAAATGCGGTATCCATCGGGAAAACAACTTTTTTAAACCTAATTGTTCATTCAAGATTATTTGTATTTGACTCATGCCAATGTCTAAAGTTGTCTGAATTTTGCGGTATGTCACATGTCGATCTTCCTCAATCAGCTTATGCACAGAATCAACGTTTTCTTGGGTGACTGCAGTTTTTGGACGACCTTGACGGGGATCATCACTGAGCTTGACATGTTCACGTTGCAATTCAGCAAACCAGCGATAAATTGTGGTTTTGGATGGGGCTTCGTCACCAAATGCAGTAATCATCCGGTCAACATACTGTTTTGTGTTAAACCACTTCGAAAATCATAATAAATCATCGCTCCTGAATTTTTTCGAGTCAATTCCATTTTTCAATTACTAAACAAGTTTGACAAAACCTTGTGACAAGACCGAGAATCTTTTTAAAAAAAATAAATGGTATTCGAGTTTTAAAACCAAGGAGTTTTCAATTAAAAAGATTTTAATATGACAGGAACAGTGGAAATATTCCATTCCGGATACTTTTAGTGCAGCCTATATATATTAGTTATACTACGTGGGCCATGGATTCGAGCGGAACTTTCGCATCGTCGCCATTTGGTTGGGATAGAATATTATGAATTGTGCCTACGTCAGTTCTGTTCAAATTCCAGACCACTATTAAATTACTTCTAACAGACTCAAATCAAACACATTCCATCAATATATGGTGTAGGTCTTCTATAACTCCACAGTCTTCACAATTGGACGAAATTATTTTTCTCATCAGAAATTTATTACATGGATCGTGTCCAAATCTGAGTCTTTGAGCGGTAGTAGCTAATTTCCTACTTAAACTAGTATTCATGAACCAGAGTACATGAAGAGGCTGACACTTTATGGTTTTGTACCATTTTTTTTCTAGTGACCGTTTTTTAAAGTATTCCTTTCACATTTAATAACATATATTTTTGAGTTAAGGTAAAACTTCTCAGTAATCCAAAATAATATTAGTTTCCTTTCTATTTTTAGCTGCATATTTCGCTAACATGTCAGCCTCTTCGTTGCCCCGTAACCCAATATGCGATGGGACCCATTGCAATCTCAGTTGGACGCCTTTTGAAGTTATTTCATCTATCTTGGATATAATGTCATAAGCTATTGATGCACCTCTGTAACCAGAGGCGCATCAAGTTATATGCTTCAACGAACTCTTGCTGTCTGTGCATATAACGACCTTTTTATATTGGCTTCTGATAACATATGTCAAAGCTTCCGCAATTGCAATAAGTTCCAAAGCCATAATACTAGTACGAGTACTTATTTTAAAACAATGATTTTGATTTAGTATTATATCTATATTAGGCACATAAAACGTAGACCCATATCTTTCTACACTCTTCGATCCATCCGTAAATATAAAACTCCAGCCATTAAATCTAGTATACAACTCTTTGATAAATTTAATAGGTTACTGTCGTATGAACTTTTTGAATATTGAATTGTTTCTACCTTAGGTACTATTACTTCATTTACGTTATAATTGGTCACCCCTGTTTGCAAAGTAAACATTTATCAATGACATGATATTGCTATCTGAATTTCTTTAACTTCATTATATGAGGATACCAGTAAAGGAATGGTTTTGTTTCTTCAATAATAATTTTGTTGAAGAGTGTAGAGTTCTTCTAATAGCTGAGTAGTTATACTATTTTCTGCAGACTTTAACTTCAGACATAATTTGTATGCTAGATACTTTCTCCGTTAGCACAGAGGAGCTGCACCAAGCTCACTCTCCATAACATGAATTGGAGTGGTTTTAATAAATCCTCCTATTATTCTTAGTGCCTGCTTTTAAAGTTTATTTAGTTTATCTAAATGACATTTTGCACTCGCGTCATATAGATAGCAACTGTAGTCTATATGACTACTGATCAGTGCTAAATATATAAGGGGGATGAGTCGCTCGCGTCCGATAGCTTCGACCACCTAATCCTAGGCCCACCCTACGCGTGTCCCCCAGGTGGGGGACACGTGTAGGGTGTCGAGGTGCTAAACAAGTGACAAAGTGGAAAGAACAGACTCGGCTCCTCACCGTGTGGTAGCGGCGTAAAAAAGACCACCCCCTACTTTCGCAGCATGAGGCAAAATTTACGAAATGACCCCGAGCTCCCGGCGCCCCTTTAAAAAGGCAGGGGTGCGAAGAATCTCCGGGAGGAAAACCGGCGACGGGGTTTGCTACCCGTTATGTTCTGTCCCCCGGAGGGCCGAAAAGTGGATTGCGGAAGCCCGTCTGGCTACATTGAATGTATGTGAAGGAATGAATAATAAGATAGATAAAGTTTGCGATATGATGTATGATAGAGGAATAGACGTGGTATGTGTAAATGAGACGAAACGGAAGGAAAAGGATGCCACTACACATGGCATGTATACCGCGTACTGGTCTGGTGTAGACGAGACCGAGCGGGCATGCCAGGGAGTCGGTATCATCCTTTCAGAAAGAATGGGTCATTCTGTGAAAGAGTATGAATGTGTAAACGCGAGACTGCTATGGATACGAATGAAAGTGGGCTTAAAGAAGTTGTTTGTACTAGGGGTCTACGCCCCATACATGTCTAAGCCCACTTATATCCGAGAGCAGTTTTGGAAGTTGGTTAGGATGGTGCTAATGAAATGCAAGGTTAATGAAAATATTGTGATATAAGGAGATTTTAATGGAAGGTTTGTGGTGAGGAGGCTTGGTTATGAAAGGATATTGGGCACGTTTGGTGATGAACGTATAAATGAGAATGGTAAAAGCCTCCTCACCGTATGTGTGGAAAAGAATCTTTTTGTGACGAACACTTTCTTTCGTCGTAAAAAGATTCACACGTATATATGGGAAAAAGGTGGTGATAGAAGTATGATTGATTTCATAATTGTTCATGAAGGAATGAGGAGCGTGATGGTAGATACAAGGGTTTACCGGGACTCTAACGTAGGGACGGACCATTACTTGGTCTGATGCCGAATTAATGGTATTTTCAGACGTTGGAGGCATCGGACGTCTGTGTCTATCACTGCGTTACAGCATATAAGAACAGAGAGCTTACAAGATGAAGGTATGAAAGAGAAGTTCAAAAGAAGATTGAGAGAAAATGTAATTGGTATGGCTGAATTGTGAATGAATGATTTAGACTTGGACACTGTGTAGTATAAAGTCAAGAAAAGTTTAGTAGATGCAGCTATCGAAGTATGTGGTGTAAGTAATAGAACGAATGAAAGGAAAAATAACACATTATGGTGGGATGATGAGGTATGAATGGAAGTTGAGGCAAATAAGAAAGCATGGCTAGATTTACTAGCAACCAAAGCTTGTAATTCTAGCAGTATGAATGATGATATTGAAAGCAAAAAGGCCGTGTTTAGACATCTAAATAAGAGAGTAAAAGAAGTAGTTGAAAGGAAAAAGCAAGAAAGAACGGATAAGTATGATAGAAAGATGTCGGATAACTTCCAGGCATACATTTAAATGTTCTGAAAACTCGTAAGAACTGCCAGGGGATATTCACAACAGCCTAGAATGAATGCTATACGAGACAAAAATGGCTACATTCTAAATGACGAAGTTTTGAGTTTAAGAAGATGGAAGGAATACTTTGAAAGCGTGTTTATGAGTGATGAGACGTTTGAATTAAATGAAATAGAAATTCCAAAAGAAGAGGAAATAGATAGGGATATAAGTATAGATGAAATAATGAAAGTAATGAAAAGTATGAAAGCAGGTAAGATAGCCGGATATGATAGAGTATCTCTCGAAATGCTAAGGGCTGGAGAAGGAGTGGTGGCAGACCTGCTGTACACCTTGTTTAATTTATGTTGGGAACATAAGCGGGTACCGGGAGACTGGTGCGAAGCCGTGATCGTCCCAATATATAAAGGAAAAGGATCATAGCAGGACTGTAAATACTACCGTGGTATCAGCCTTCTTAGCATTGTGGGAAAACTGTATGCTAAGGTACTAATTGAAAGAGTTATGAAAGAAACTGATGAAAAAATTTGGGATATGCAAGCGGGATTTAGAAAGGGAATGGGGTGTACGGATCAGGTCTTTTCTATGCGCATGGTCGCGGAGAAATTTTTGGTCATAAACCAGAAAGTTTTTTGTGCGTTCATGGACTTGGAGAAGGCTTATGACAGAGTGGACAGGGATGTGTTATGGCAAACACTGAACTCATTTGGGTTGAGCGCTGGGTTGATACAGGCATTTAATTCTCTGTATAGAGATTGTAGTGCTTGTGTCAGGATCAACGGGGCCTACTCGGAATGGTTTGTCATCTATAAAGATGTCAGACAGGGCTGTGTAGCTTCCCTGTGGCTGTTTAACCTATTTATGGACAGTTGATTGGAAAATTTAAAAGTAGAAGAATGTGGGTTTAGAATGAGTGAGTTAACCGTCAAATGTATTTTGTACGCTGATGATCAAGTCATACTTGCGTCCTCGGCGGCGGAGTTGCAAATGATGTTTACATTAATAAATAGGACATTAAAAGAATCATGTTGTGACCAGGATTAAGAAAGGAATACTTCGTTGATTTGGTCATGTAGAAAGAATAAATGAGGAAAAAGTGACAATGATAATTTATGTTGCAGTAGTAAACGGCAGAGTCGGGAGGAGTCGCCCTAGGCGAAAGTTTATCGACCAAATTGGCGATATATTGAAAATGGGCCAAATAAAGAGTACCTTTAACCGACGAGCGTGTATGCGTAGGTATATGTATGTGGAGGAAGCGAGAGAGGTGTGTCAGGATCGTGATAAATGGAAGTCCATAATCTCTGCCTACCCCTCTGGGTGACAGGCGTGAGTGTATATATATATATATATATATATATATATATATATATATATATATGTAGAAAGGGTAATTAAGTATAGTACAGAGACTAATTTTGTAGTTAGGAATAATAATTAATTCGTTTACACGAATTAATTATCCAACGAGTCGAGGATAAAGTAGTAACGGAATACGACAAGGGTACCGTTCCACGTCAGAGCCAAGACTGTCCTAATGGCGGCCGCGCCGTCCGTTTTATACAAGCAAAACGAGCGCCACTGCAGGTGCAATGGTGCAGGTGTGCGGAACACGTGTTATTTACAAGAATTCTATCTAACTGCACCGACGGCTACCGCGCCGCACGTGCAATGGTGCTGGTCCCGTCTTATATATATATATATATATATATATAAGACTCATACATACATATATATATATATATATATATATATATATATATATATATATATATATATATATATGTATATATTTATACCTGTTCCGTGATGTCTCCGTGATCGCGAGGGTAACAACTGGTAGCGATGGTCAGAGGTATACTGAACCTAAACGTTAAGTTGGAGAGGTCTCGTCTAATGAAGTCAACGCTCCGTCTCCCACGTGCTCTGTACCAAAGTCCTGATACCTTTCAGCTCGAGTTACAAATCCGTTTTCAGTGGCTAGAAGACTGCAATGAAGTGAACGATTTGAATGACAAGCTCGTGGAAACTGTCCATGCAGTCGGAGCTTAGTTCTTCAAGACTCGCCGCAGAAGGATACAAAAACTCTCCGATCACACTCTTAATCTCATGGCTGTTAGACGGGAGATGAAAGTACATTCTTCAACAGATTTGACAGCATACAGGAAAATGAACAGACAGATATCCAAATGCATGCGGCGGGACTCATGCAACTTCAATTCAACTAGTATTGAAGAAGCGATCGAGCGGAACCAAGGCTCCAAAGTCTTTTGCCAGAGATCTGTCAGCCAGAAAGAGCCAACCGTCAAAACTGAATACCGAGTGTAGCAGCATCGTTTACGGGGCACCAGAGATTGTGGATGAGATTGAGAGGTTCTATGGGCAGCTGTACACGTCAACGTTTGAGCCGCACGCAAGTGTGAGTAACGATCCAAGAGCGAGTCTTATCCGACACTATTCCGAAGATATCCCGGACGTCAGTCTGAGCGATTTAGAATGGCTCTCCAGCACCTTAAAAACCGCAAGGCCCCAGGCGAGGATAGAATTACAACGGAGCTTTTAAAATCTGGTGGAAAACCGGTACTTGAGGTCCTTCAAAAGCTCTTTAATTCCGTCCTCCATAACGGCATTACACCGGAGACGTAACGCAGAAAAGCAGTGGTCTTGTTTTTCAAGAAAAGCGACAACGCTTTCTTGAAGAACTACCGATTTCCCTTCTGAGCCGCGTCTACGTGCTGTTTTCGAGAGTCATTACGAATCGTCTCGCACGCAGACTTGACGACTTCCAGACTCCCGAACAAGCCGATTTCCGAAAGGGCTTTAGCACCATAGACCACATACATACCCTTCGGCAAGTTGTATAGAAGTCCGAGGAGTACAATTTGCCACTACGTCTGGCGTATGTGGACCGGCGTATGTAAATTTGGGAGGTGCTGCAGTTCCTTTAGCGGTGCCAAGTTGACTGTTGGTACATCGAAGTGCTGAAGTGTTTGTACAGTAGAGCTACGATGGCTATCCGAGTACAGAACCAGAGTACGAAACCTATCCAATTGCAGAGAGGTGTAAGACAGGGTGACGTTTTATCCCCGAAACTCTTCACCGCAGCATTGGAAGACGTTTTCAAGCTTCTGGACTGGAAAGGATACGGAATTAACATCAATGGCGAGTACATCACTCACCTTCGATTTGCCGACGATATAGTCCTTATGGCAGAATCGCTGGAGGAGCTAAGCACTATGCTCAATGACCTCAATAGTGTCTCCCAACGGATAGGTCTTAAGATGAACATGGACAAAACAAAGATTATGTTTAATGTCCATGTCACACCTATGCCGGTATTTGTTGGGAGCACTAAGCTCGAAGTTGTTGACGAGTATGTTTACCTGGGACAAATAGTCCGACTAGGTAAGTCCAACTTCGACCGAGAGGTCAATCGACGGATTCAACTCGGCTGGGCAGCGTTCGGGAAGCTACGACACATCTTCTCGTCAGAAATACCTCAAAACCTTAAAACAAAATTGTACAACCAGTGCGTGTTGCCAGTGATGACTTACGGAACTGAGACGTGGTCCTTCACTGCTGGCCGTATGAGGAAGCTCAAGGTCGCTCAGCGAGCTATGGAGAGGGCTATGCTCGGAGTTTCTCTGCGTGATAAACTTAGGAATAAGGATATCCGCAGTAGAACCAGAGTAACCGACATAGCCCAACGGATTAGTAAGCTGAAGTGGCAGTGGGCCGGCCATATAGCTCGAAGAACCGACAACCGATGGGGAAGAAAGGTTCTCGAGTGGCAGCCTCGTACCGGTAGGCGAAGTGTAGGGCGTCCCCCCACAAGATGGAGTGACGACCTGGTAAGACATGCAGGAAGTCGATGGATGCAGGTGGCTCGGGACCGTGCTTTGTGGCATTCCTTGGGGGAGGCCTATGTTCAGCAGTGGACTTGTGAAGGGCTGTAATGATGATGATGATTGATATTACAATTTTAAACAAATTTTTTTTGACTAGAAAAGAGACATTCCATCTTAGTCCTCACGGGTGACAACGCGTCTGCATTATGATTCGCAAACGAGGATAAATGTAGATGTCTATGGACCACAGCAACCCCTTACCATCAGGTGAACTGTGTGCTCGTTTGTCACCCTAATTCTATAAAACATAAAAAAAACAACTAACCTGGCATGTATAGCTTTAACGAATAAATTATACTTTAAAAAACCTAAAGAAACACGCTAAGGTTATTTTAGCCTGGTGATCCTGGTCAGGATAATATGATAAAATTATTAATGTATGTGTTAAAAATATTTTTTTAAAATATTTATATTAATGTATCTTCCTATTGTCAAATTAATTTTAAGTATAAAAAATATTAATTTAATTTTTTTTTTATAGGATAAGGGTGACAAACAGGTTACCTCTATTAGAATTCAAAATGTAGATGTGCTGTCACCCGTGAGGACTAAGATGGAATGCCTCATTTCCAGTACAAAGGGCCTCCGGCCACCTGCACTCACCAAGCGAAACGCAGAGGTAAACCTCTACTTCACGCTGGTTTTCTGTGAGGTCGTGGTACCACCCCGGTTCGAGCCGGCCCATCCGTGCGACAGCAAAAGCTGCCGCGTGGCTCTACCAATGTTAAAAACTGCTACCACTGTTAATGTATTAGGTTGTACATTGTACGATAATGTAAGTTTTTAGTTTCAGCTTTTTTCATTATCCCAAAGAATATTGTGTATTTTAATGCAAAAAATAAAGTTTTTTTTATTTTGTAATTGTTATTGGATAAACTACCGAGTGGTGGCAGTGTCAGAATATCCACTAGCCCATATAGTCCCTGGGTGTCGCAAGAGGTGACAGAGGGGAACAAACCAGAATATGTGCTGCAGCAGATATAGGAAGATCCTAATAACAATAAAAAAAAACAATAATAAAAACTGCGGTTTCCAATCTGTTTAACAAGTGTGGCAACTTTGGCAGAGGTCTTTGAGCAGCTGTTATTGACAAGGGAACAAAACGGATTAGAAACACGCTGATGCCTATTTCCTGGTTTTCCTCTGTCGCCGAATAATTCTTACATTACCATTACACGGTTCTCTTGTCATAAATCAATATAATTTAATTATAATAATAATGTCCTCCAAACCGAATTTCTGCCACGGCGGCCAGTCTCAACGGAGACTAGCCATCGGCGCAAGGTGCACTCTCTATCTCTCACCTCACTCTCATAGCCCGATGGGACGGTAAACCGATACAACCGCAGAGAGATCAGGCGCAGGACCAAAGGCTTTACGTGCCTTCCGAGGCCCGGGCGTGAAACACCGCCAACTTCCTGACTCCGGGCAGCTACTGAGAATTGCTTGATGGAAAAACTCAATAACTGATTTTTTGGCCCGACCCGGGATTCGAACCCGGGACCTCATGATCAGCAGTTGCACTTCTACAACCACTAGACCAACGAGGCAGTCAATTTAATAATACAACCATTAGTAGTCAAAATTAATAACAGTAGTCATTAAAGAAGAATTCTGGTTATATGTTACACTAGTTGAAATTAACATGTTGTAATAAATGGTGAATACTGTCGTAATTCCGTTTCACTTTGTGACTTTGCGTGCGTAACACTATCCGTAGCACTATCAATATTTTAAATATTAATTCAATATATATCATAATGTTTTCAATTGTGTTAATCAATACGCCGTTTGGAACAATATCCTTTGCTCTCCTTAACCATTATATTTATATCATAATATTTCAATATTCTGGCCTTTTTTTTCTGAATAGCTAATGGAACTATCTTTTATGTTTTAAATAAATAGATTGACTTGTCAAATATTATGTAATACTTGTGAGACACATTGTGTTTTTATGCGATGGCCCAGTCAATCTATTTATTTAAAAGATTTTTAATATTGATATGGTCACTATAAGATGTTGTTAGGTTAGCTAATTACGTAATAACTTAAGACAGAAGGGCCCTTAAGAATGGACTGATTAAATTAACCGACTTGGTATTACATGGATCTCAAAACTTTTTACGGTAGAAGAACTGAGTTGCGAGACTTGTTTTTTTTTACAAGTTATGTTTTTGACGGTATAAAGATATTTTTTAAGTAATTTGCACAAGGACAAATATTAATTTCAAACGAAAATTGCACATGTGCTGACAGCGCTGAGATATTCAACGTTCCAATGTCATGGTTAGCCTTGGCTACCATCAGATAAAATTATTATCTTTGGTCCGATCTCCGCAATATGGACTTATATATTGTAGTCTTGCAGCTGTAAGCTTGGGTTGGGAATTAATGTTATTGATTATAGGATCCCAAAGAGATGATAGCATCCAGCCGTCTTCGCTATTAAATTTAGGATGATTATTGATTTCAATAGCGTCACGAATCATCCTTGGAAAGAATCGGTGTTCTTTAGCGAGGATTTGTGGTCTATCAAATCTGATGTAGTGACGAGGGCGATCCTGTACGTATTCAGAGGCTACAGACTTCCTAGAGCGTCGATTTTTCACTTCAACTATGTGCTCTTTAATGCGGGGTTTTATTAGTCTTTTAGGTTGTCCTATATAAGAGACCCACATTCACAATCAAACATGGACACTCTTGCTAATTGCAGCGGGATAATACACTTGAACGTTGGCAAAAACTGACTAATCTTCTTCGGCGGCTTGAAGTATGTTTTAATGGAAGCACGCTTCAACATTTAGCCAATCTTGTCGGTGACACCTCTGACATATGGCAGCAAACACACGCTCAACTGTGGCGGGCTTCACTTCGCGGGACCCGAAGCTTCACGTGTTGGGGCTCGGTGGTCAGGTGTTTACTGTTACAGATCCCTCGTGCTCTCTGAAACAAAGATTTACACTTAGTCACTAACTGTGCAGGATGGTGGTGAGAATAAACGTTTAAATATTTATTTGTATGTGTCATTTTTATATTTTAGGGAGGTGTGGTTAGCTTGTACATGTAATACCATAAGATATTATATTATTAATTATCTAATATCCCTCTGCAAGAATGATGCAATTTGCATAGGAGTATTACATTTGTCCCTCTTAGGTATATTACTACTAGGTACTATATTACTACGGTTTCACCTGCCTAAATGAGCCTGCGCGTCTGAGCCGCACGACATGACACCTCGCTTAAAGTTAAAGTTACAGCCTATAGTAAGGTCCAAAACTTTCTGGCCTGATCTGTAAAATGAAGGATAAATTTCAAATCACTATAGTTATTTTTAAGATATAATCTCCCTTTGTTTCAATACACTTTTCACTGCGCTTTACTGATTTTTCTTTATACCCTTAAAAATAGTCTGAATTTCTACCCTTAAAATGTGACAAAACTGCCTTCAACTCATCATCGGTGTTAAATTTTTTTCTCCGTAATTCGAATATCAATTTTAAGAAGAGACAATATAATAGAGACCAGTTTGGTGCTAGGTGGTGGATAGTCGAGCTCAGTGAAATCGCATTCCTTAATGGAAGCCTTGGAAACATCCGATGTGTGGACCAGAGCATTGTCAAGCAGCAGCAACCTTCTTCACAAAGATTTCTTTCGATTTTTTTCTATAATAGCATATCGAAATCACTGTAACAATAAAGCATAGTAATCGCCTATTACTTTTGTGTTGCGGTCTTTACAAAAAAGATTGTAGTCGTAATCTTTTTCTGAGATTGAGTCACCTTTGCTTTTTTTGGCCGCGTTGAGTTTAGACGACACCACTCCATCGACTCATTTTAATATTCCATAATGATAAACAACCATGGTTATATCACCCGTAACAATTGAATCCAAAACTTCTTTCCGTTGGGCTTTACAAAAGGATAAAAACTGAAAACAGCACTTCACTCATTCTTCTTCTTGTTTTTTAATAGCGGAAAGAAATTTTTGAACCCACCTATCATGGAATTTATTCATACCCAAATATTCATATAGGATTCTAAGCACTGTTGTTTTTAAAAGTCCCGTCATAACTGCTAATTCTTTAGTTTTTAACCGTTTGTCTGTCTTCTCCACAAATTTAGTGTTTTCATCGATAATAGCCTCGGATGGTCATGCTTGGTGCGGTTCATCGTCAATTGATTATTTTGCCAATTGAAATTATTTCGACAATTCTTTTACGCTTTAGTGCGAAGGATAAGACTGCCTTGCCCTCTTTTGTCAAGAATTTTATCACAGCTTGATACTCGATTTTATACATTTAGAAGTTTTTAATCGACAGTCTGACTTTATTTGGCTTTATCACTGTAACAAAATGAAATAATTTTATAAGTTTTTTTTGAGTAGGTAAATAATTTTTGATTAATCTAACATGCGAGAAACAAATAAATCTTAGCTAATACGCTCCACTGCTGGGCACAGGCATCCTTTCAATTCTAAGGGGGGTTCAGGGTAAGGAAGTGTCCGCCGCGATGTCCCAACGCGTGTTGGCGAACTTCACATGTCATCGAAATAATCTTTGTTTTATTCCTCAGACATGCAGATTTCCTCACGATGTTACTTTCATTGCCGAGCACGTGGTAAATGTAATGGCATGTGGACACCTCGCTTACGCCTAAATGTTAAGAGCCCTCTTACATTTCGGCGTTTCGCAAATTTAGGTATTTTACGCACCGAGCGGGCGGCAAGTTACGCGACCGATACTTTCTTTCATATCTATTCACTCGCTCGCACTATAATACTGTGAGTATGGCGACTAAACGATCTTGATCTTCCATAATACAAAGTTTTCTTAGGATGGACTTCAGTGGATGGAATATTTTTTGGTGTGTCATTTTAATGTTATCTTATTAATTTATTATTATATAATTATATAATTTATTATTTATTATTATATACCATTTTGATATATTATTCATTATTTATGAAATTTAGTGTCAAAATAAGTACACATAAATATTTTAATTGTTACGCTGTAATCGAATGTTAATAATCGATTATGTCTACTACCGGTAGAATAGTGGTATAAATGAATAAACGATTGCAACCTGTTTAAATAAATATAACAACCAAATGTAACTAATATTTTTTAATCGGTACTTACAGTCAATTACTATATTTTTTATAAGAAAAATATTTGCTGCGACGGCATTGACCGAACTTTTCTCGATTCAATAATTTCAGGCAGTACACACTTTTCATAAAAAGCTTGTAACTTGGGTAACATATTGAAAATCTAAATCTAAATCTGGGCCAATACATATTATGGAAAGTATTCAGACATTTTTATTTGCTAAATGAAGCTGGACTTCGATTTGGTAAAACCAGTCATTTTTTTGATTTAATGTTACACTTGAATCACTGAATTTATAACCTTTAACTTTTTTTGTCGAAAGGCCGTATCAAAATCTATTCCGAAAGCTGAAATAGGACATTTAACTTCAATAAGACCGTTGCTGTATAAACCATTAGGTGAAGCCCTCAAATAACAATGATCTAAGTCAATGAATAGACCATATTTTTGAAGAGACGTAATCTAAATTATATCTATATAAAATAGTTTTAAACCGATCGATCAAAAATTGCGGTCGTAGTTGAAGATTTTCTAGTATGCAGGTAACCGACGCACACTACGATAGCAACCGACGCACACTACGGTAGTATCGAAACGATGCAGCGCCCGAAATAAACTGACGCAGGTCCACCCTCGGCAAGCGCTCGCGCGTTAATGATCGCAGATGGCCGGCACAGTGAAATATATAGTACTTTTATTTAATTAATTAAAATATAATAGTAACGATTTAAAAAGTTAAAATAATAGCATAGTGTAAGCAAATGTTGATGATTATTTTGGTATAAATTTTACTTTTAAATGATGTAGAACTTCGGAAATATAGGGGCTTGTATCGAAGCTTTTTTGGTCGTTTTTTGAATTATGTCGATTTTTTTTCTTAGCGTGAAAAGCATATAACGAAAATGTATTCCATTATTATTAAAGTGTAGGATATTTGGGAGATAAAAATATTTTTTTTGATGGTCGATATTCAATAGAATCTACAAATTAGAGCTCCCAAATCATGTCTTCGAGAGTTTTTGCCTAAACATGCTTTGGGAGAATGATTATTACTGATTAAATAAATAAGTTATCTAAAATCCATTCCGAGCTTATTTGAGGAGAGAAAACGAACTATTTTTACCAAGTAATGGTTATTTCAAGCAATGAACGATAAACATAAAATTTCAACGAGGAAACCTTGTAATTTCGCGATTTTTTGTAATACGCCCCTTAAGACACCTCGCGCCACGGCGTGCACTGTTGCTTAGTCTCGGTTCTAGTCAGTCGGCGAGACTTATGATTTGTTCGTGTGCCGAGCCAAGATTTGAATTATTTTAATTTTCCATTATCTCTTAAACTACGCGCCGAACAAGCTATAAGCAGCAAAGTTTATCTCCATAACATTGCTTTGATGATGTAGCAACTATTGTTCGTAAGGTATAATATAACATGCCTCATAATAACGCACATAAATCACTTTTTGATTTTCAAATATTTTTTGTCACAAAATACCTTATAGTGGCTCCTATAGATAATAAGAGATAGGCACATGATACCGCAGATTGTTTATAAATAGAGTAAAGGTCTATAGTTTTGTAGTATTACTAACCATTACGTCAGCGCATGCGGATAAATTAGTTCAAGGGCGCTTTTTCTTCTAACTTGCGTAACAAAAATCAATTTTTAAGACTATCTTTGAGGTGTTGCCTGATACTTGTAACGTATACTTTTTCTCGTAAATTTGTCTATAACATACAAAATACATCTGTAAATCGTGTTGGTAGTTCCAGAGATTAACGTGTTAGGGTTATTTCATCAATTGAAAAAAGAACTACGAGAATGATATGCTTCGTAAACGTTCTGCTTGTTTATTGAAAGTTTAATTGGTATACATATACTCTTAGTAAGATAAGGCCGTTTAGATAATTGGAGTTTCAAACTTCGCAACTTCAAAAGATCGTTTCAACTCATCTCAAGTATCTCTGTAAAGTTTTACTTACTATATTGAATTCGAATTATCTTGTTCCGATCGTTTATTGCTCTTGACAATTGAACAAGTGAGAAATACAAGAAATATTAAATTTGTTTTATTCAAAGAGATTTAAATATATAGGTATACTATAGAGTGGACAATGGGAACGTTTATATACAAAAACTTTGAGCTAGTGCGCGTGTGGCACCCTCTAGCTAAAAATAGCAAAACAACGCTAAGCATTTATTAAAACAACATTTTAACTATTCCCCAGTAGGTGACGCTAATAAATGTAACCTCGTTTTAGGAATGTACCATTTCGATATCAAAGTATCGATAATGTCGTTGTAGATTACTAAGTTTGGAATGATTTTCGATACAATAATAGGGAATATACATGATTTTTTTATTGTATAAATCTGTTTATCATAACTTCCATCACACGAAAAAAATCATATTAACTTTTTACGCCCCTTTAGTGTCATGAAATAAAATATTTAATTTCCAATAACTAAGAATCAATTCAAACAGCAGTCACTTTGGTTTTCACCTTGGTGGCATGACGTCATTCGGTCCCATAGCTGCTAAAATAATAGCATATGATTGATCGGTAGGCGTTAAAGACACATCGAGAAACGCCAAATCCAATATTAGAGCGCCTCTATGTTTTTAAATTAGTTTCTATTATAAAAATACACTTGAAATCTAAAATATTTTAGGAAAACACTGAACTTAAAAGCCATTTCACGATTTTTCACGTTTCATCAGCTGCAGTACTTAAAGACACTACCTACATCAATAAAAATTGTTATTTTAAGTTTTTACCTTATTGTCTAACTCAAATTTAACCTACAACTTCTTGCATCTAATATCTTTAACAGTACAAATTGTTTTTAATGTAAGAAATTTATAGCCCTCTCCTATCACTGTACGCGAGGATCTATAATGGCTTTGTCCTTAAAAATCACCAGACAATGAAGCCCGGTGTAAAACCACCACACAATGAAGCCTGGTATATTTTTTAAAGGATAAGGGTGACAAACGAGCACACAGTTCACCTGATGGTAAGTGGTTGCTGCGGCCCATAGACATCTACATCTATCCTCTATTACAAATCAAAATGCAGATGCGTTGTCACCCGTGAGGACTAAGTTGGAATGCCTCATTATTAGTAAAAAGGGCCTCCGGCCACTTGCACTCACCAAGCGAAACGCAGAGGTAAACCTCTACTTCACGCTGGTATTTTGTGATGTGGTACCATTCCGGTTCGAGACGGCCCATCCGTGCGACAACAAAAGCTGCCGCGTGGCTCTACCACTGTTAAATAAATAAATAATATAAAAGAGAAGAATTGCTGTGTTGCTAAACACCAACACAGCAAGTATCCTGAGCATGCTCATAAGCTACACAGAAATCTCATCAGCATTCCTAAAAAAAAATCCCACCCTTGCTCCACATTAAGAAGGGCACTTAGCATAATTGTTATTGCTATTAATTTTCGTTGGTATGGGTATAGTATCGTTAACTGTTTACCTCCTTAAATATTGTAAAGGATACAATCCTGTATATTTTTTATCGATAATTCCAATCGATAAACGACATCAATCATTAACTTTAAAATTAGTAACTAAATAGTGACGCTTACTTGATAACAGAGGGCACTTATTACAATAAAAATAAATGTTATAGAACAATCTACTGTAAATAATAAAATTTAAAGTTTATTCGGTAAATATATGTTATATTTACGATAATAAACCGAAATCACGTTCATTTTTTGCTTAATATCGTTACTTACAATATCTTAATGCACAACCGGGCATATTTTCTTTAAAAATATTTTTTAAATATATGAAACGAATGCGTCTTGACTTTTTGACGATGTCACTAAGACTAAATGACAAAAATCGGAGATATATCCTATAGAATATAAGTAAGAGACGACTATTTTGCTACTGATGTCCGGTCTTAGGCCTCTGCCTCGAATTTCGCGGGCAGCGGGGCGACAGCGGCGGTGGCGCGGGAGCGGAGCGGGCAACGTAGATCCGTTCTCGAAACCAGCGTGCAGATCGCGCGACACTATAGCGGCGTAGTGATGTATTCATTGTTGTGTTGTCGAGATATTTGTTTTTATTCGCGAATGAAATGTCTGAACAACGGCGGCAACTTCTTTTTGATTCAAATTTATTCCTAACGCTCGATTTATTGTGGGCAAAAGAAATGAATCCCCACTATAGGGCAAGGAAAAAAAGGCGAGTTTTATCGAAATTACGATATCGAACTACGATGATTAGTTATTTCTACAATCACAGATTTGTTATTATTTGACAATATTTTTATTATAAGGTTGATATACCTAGTGTTAAGTATTATAACCATACATATATGATTCATTAAAAGGGTACATGCTACATGCCTTCATTCACACTTAACTCGTCTAGAAGAGCTTGATTAATTTTTTATCTCAGTCTAAACTTTTGTATTGGCGTTAATTTTTCCATTTGTGGAGGCAAACTCTTTTAAAAGTATTAGTCTAAAATAAATTTACTCTTACACGTTCAAGGACATTTCGACACGTCACAAAAATACATTGCGCAACACTGCAATGCAGACGCGCGGGCGGTCACCGCTTGACTTGAGTGCACCGCCCGTTGCCCGCCGCCGCGTCGCTGCCGCGCCACTGTTTTCGAGGGTCGGTCCGTTTGATTTTACGCATAAGATCCTGCCGCTCCCGCGCCGCCACCGCTGCCGCCCCGCTGCCCGCAAAATTCGAGGCAGCGGCCTTACTACTACTACTTAAATGTCTTTGGTTTTATTCTTTCTTCAGAAGATTGCTATAAATCACACACTTATTTTTCCTTTACACTTAATCTAAATTACGATTACATTGACAATTTTAATTATAATAGTTTTTAATTTAATATCACAGAGCTATATGTACCATAGTAAACTCGAAGGTTGACCCATTGGCTTAGACTTAGCTTATGGAAATGTTATTGGTTGAATGAGTAAATAAAAATTATATGAATTGAACATTACAAGTTGCAACTTAGATTCGTCCCACAGCTGGGCTCAGGTTTTATTATCTTACAATATTTTCCTTTACCACGCACCACATTTAGCGCGTGGTTAAGCAGCCCATAAATTAACAATTCTTTGACATCTTTAAAAGTATTGCCGAGAACAATTTGGTAAAAAAAAACTACTAGGTATTTAAGTAAAGAAACTTCTCGAACTTGTGGGTTTGATATGCTAACTTTTTGAGGATAACCCTTCAAATCGCTGTCTTGCACTGCTATTATCAATACGATGAAGGAAGGGTCGGTAAAGGGGAATCTGAAAACAGAAATAATAAATATGGGAAAGAGATATATTTATTATTAATATTACCTATACTTGAGTTATACTATATCAAGTTCAAATATATAGTTTGAAAACATATTATAACAATTATAATAGCTATCAGGCACATTTTTAAATGGATTTAAGGTGAAAAAGGAGCACACATTCCACCTGCTTGTAATCGTATGCTGAGGCCCATAGACACCTACATCTGTCCTTGATTTAGAATCAAAATGCAGATGGGTTGTCACCCCTGAGCACTAAAATGGAATGTCTCGATTCCAGTGAAAATGTTCTCCTGATCTCTACACTCATCATACTGAACACAGTTGCTTCTAGCTGCTATTTTACGCTGGTATTCTGTAAGAGCGTGGTACTTCCCTGGTCGACCCGAGTCATTCGTGCTACAATCATAATAAAATTGAGGTGTGGCTCTACCTATCTACCACGTGTATAAATAATTAATTGGGAAATTAAGCTTGAACTTAAACAATTTTTATTAAATAAATATATTTATTATCTAATTTAAAATAAAAATAAGAGGGGTCAATTTGTGAGTGTTGCGGTTTGCCGAAACGTGTTTAAGTGGTTTACGGTGGCGTATATATCGAAAATGCGTTAAAACATAATCAGCAAAAAGCTAACTTGGATTCTATATTATTATGATAAACATAGAAGTTAAATTTAACCACAAATTCTTAATCACTGCTTACTTAACTTTCATAAGATAAGAAGATAACTAGTTTGCAAAATCACATTATTTGCAGCTAACTCATGAAGCTATATATAACGGAAAGTTGAAAATATATCTATGACAGCGTAATCAAAGTTTCGAGACTTGTACGATCTATCTGCACAATAATTTTTAATACATCGTCATATCATATGATAAAGTTTTCGAAGTAACTTCAATATTATTGAGATTAATATTTGTGTTAATTATACTAAATGCTCAAAATGGTTACTTATACTAAATGAAGCGATTAAAAACTAAAGATAATCATTTAAGCGTCCTACAGCTGATATTAAGTCTCTACTAATTTCTGATTAATAAACTAAACTAACGAACTAGTAAGCTGAAGTGTCAATGGGCCGGCCATATAGCTCGAAGAACCGACAACCGATGGGGAAACAAGGTTCTCGAGTGAAGTGAGGTAGGCGAAGTGTGGGGTGTCGCCCGACTATATAGGATGTGGACCTGGTAAGACTGGAGACAGTGTTTTGTGACATTTTAGGGGAGGTCTATGTTCAGCAGACTTGTGAAGGGCTATAAAGATGATGATGATGACTAATTTCTAAGAGGACTATGGAACATTTAAACTGCCACACTGATTAAATACGTTATGACGATATATATGATAATTATATTTTATAATTGAAATACTTTATTTCTTAGAAATGCGAGTCGCCTTACGTTGTTTTTCTTATCCACTAAACATGGTGCGACCGCACTGTCATGGCACCACAAGCGAAACGAACCGAAGGCTTTTTATTACGCTACCGAAGTTTGCAAAGTGATCCAGTGTATGTATAGCGACATAAAAGCTAAAGGATGGAATTGTCAACATTTATCGAGCTTTTCGCCATCCCGGTGAGTCGCTTAGGTATAACATCTCCGGTGGTTTAGTGCTTTGTAAAAGTATTTGTATAAATACTAGTACAACCTAAAATGATAAAATATGGTCTCGCGGATCAGAAACTGCCTTATAAGTACTCAATGGAAGCCGTGTTTGTAAAAGACTGCGCCAAGCTTTATTGCTATCGGGTCATTATCACAAAGAAGACTATTCTTGCCAGATATTGCGTTGGTGGACCGTGCAGAATCAATATTTTTTAGTTATGCCGAAAAAGATAAGGAAACAAAATATGTAAACAAGATAAAGATTTTTCAGGCAACCATGGTACATTTAGATACGTAAGAAAATTACACATATAAGTGCTCAAGTATCTGGACGACCAAAATTTGCGTGACATTAGAGATACTAAATAGTAGACCGGTAGTAATTACCTCGAGTACGTTAGAGAGGTATTAGGGAGATTCTCATAATTGTTCTCTGCGTTCTTCTGCTAATCTTAAGTTTCTCACTCCTTTACACGATACTGATTACTTATCTCACTCTTTCGCCCTGATGGCTTTCAGAATCTGGAACAACATCCCTCTTGATATTAAAAAAGCTACCAACAAGTTTGTTTTTAAAAACCAAGTCCGTATTCGTGTGAGAAAATCGTTGCAAGTTTGAACTAACACAGCTCTTATTTTCATATGCATACTTTTTATAATTTTTCTGACATAGATAATATTTGTATTATGTATTATTTATGTGTATATATATTCATATATGTAATGGTTTTTACTATACTTTTTATTACTTTAGTAAAAGAAAAAAAGAAAATTTTACTTTACTTTTTACTATTTTCTCACACTGCTAACAATACAAATTTAAATATATTGTAAGTAGTGTAGTTTTTATAGTATTTATAGTACACAAAGTAGTAGTGTAGTATTTATAGTACACAAATAATTAATATAAATAAGAATGTTGTGAGAATCCAATAAAACAAGTCATTCAGTGGCGTCATAAGAGGCGAAATTTAGAAACTGGAACAGGAAAAGGGCAGCAGTTTCTGATAACAACTTGATAATATTATAAAATACTACAATTACCGTGTCACCTTTCAAGCGTAGAAACTATGGCAAATAAGCGATATGATGTATAATATGAGACAATATAGTATGCAGTAGGCATACGAGTACGTTCTGTAGTAGACTTTTATCGGCTGTAATGAGTTTTTTATTTTATTTATTTATCAGATCAATTAAAAAGAATATATATATATATATATATATATATATATATATATATATATATATATATATATATATATATATATATATATATATATATATATATATATATATAGGTCTAATTAACATCTAAAAACCGCGGAGGTTTGACTTCATGCTATATAATTAAGTTTAAGTCAGCATATTATGTGCAAGACACAGTCTAAGTAAGTAGTTAGGTATATGAATGTAGGTATAGTAAGAATATAAAGACTAAGAAGGTAAGTTAAAAACTTAGTTAAAGTCAGTAGTAGTTAGGTAAAAGTAAGAACTAGGCAGGTAGGTATATTATTGTTAAGTAAGTAGATATAATAGGTAATTATAATTAAGTTAAAAAACTTTTGAGATTAGTTTCAATGTCTTTTTGTGAAATTTTTTTGCGTAAATTGAAAGGTAAGTTATTTATTAAATGCGGTACATAATAAGCGGCCGTCCGCTGTCCGTACACATTATGCAGCAGTGATGTAACGGATCCGGTTTTGTGTCATAGCGCGCGTATGTACAGCTTGTTTTATGTATGACTTTATATTATCGCAAAAGAAATATTGCTTTAATAACATGAATTTAATTTGGTCATAAACTGGTAAGATTTTATAATGTTTAAAAATCTCATTTTCACCATCATCAATTAGGACACGCATATTTGGGGATACAATATTTTTAAGAATTCTAAGTTGAAGATCATAGATCTGTTTTAAATATGATTTGTACGTCCGACCATAGCTTGACAAGCTATATTGAATATAGGATTCAGCCAGAGAGGTGCAAAGCATTAGTCTTACTTTGAATGGTATGCGATTTTTTAAGATTTTTATATTGGCTAGAAACTGACACAACTTATTACACACATGTTCAATGTGGTAGCTCCAGTTAAACTTTGAGTCAATTATAAGACAGAGGTATTTTTGTGTGGTCACAACTATGATTGTAGGACATTGGCAAGTTCCTAGTTAATGTAGGCAGTCGTGATTATGAACAATTAAAGGGTTTGGAGTAGGACACCTCATATATGGGGATTTGATAATCATGACTTTGGTTTTATCGCCATTTAACACTAGGCCAACGTCATGGCACCATCGTATCAACGTATCCAAATTGGCCTGAAGAGCATTACACGCATTTGAGATATCCTTACCCGAGACGAGAAGACACGTATCGTCTGCGAATTGGTAACAGGAACTGTGTTTCAGACAGTTACCCATCTCGTTTACATTAGATAAAAAGTGTAACAGGCCAAGGACTGATCCTTGGGCCGTGCCTTCTGTCACAATCTTAGGGTCGCTGAACGAGTTATTTAATTTTTCCGTAAATGTACGATTTTGGTGGTAATTTGTACACCAATTGAGCAAAGAACCCCGGATACCACAGTCATCCAGTTTATTGATTAAGAGTTGATTTTGTAGTGTCGAAAACACGAAAAAATCAATAAACACCGCCAGTACAGATTTTTTATGGTTCAAATGCTGGTTTACCTCATCTGTAAACTTACATAGAAGTAATTTTACCCGCTTGAAATGCGCACTGGTTTTTGTTTGACTTCGTGCTTTCGGTAAAAATTATGAATCTGCTCACTGATAACTTTTTCTACTACTTTATCAATACTAGAAAGCAGAGTGATTGGTCGATAGTTGGAGTAATCGTCGTGTTTGCCCTTTTGAAAATAGGCCTCACACAGCCTATTTTGAGGTCGTCGGGGTATTCTCCAGACGCAATACTGTGATTAATTAAATTGGCAATGGGTAAGGATATATGTTTATTAACCACTTTTAGATCAGCTACTCTAATACCGTCAGGTCCAGGAGCCTTAAGTGAGTTCGGTTTCTTAATGATTTTGTTTACATTGTCCTGAGAAACTTTTTGGAACAGAGTACTACTCGTAGAATCCACCGCTCTCCGATAAGTTAGGGAATTGGTTAATTGTATGCTGCATCGAGGAACAATGTTTTTTACTGCCTTTTCAAAGCTATTTGCGAAGTTGTTAGCTATCGATATGGTGGTAAGGCCCTGTCCGTCAAAAGCCTTCAATATCGCCTCGTCAATGGATAATATTACTCGTCCTAACTCTGGTTAATGATTTTATAAACTTTTTTGTATTTTTAAAAGTTATTATGTATTATATTTAAGATAGTAGTATGTATTTCGTTTTGATTAAATTAGTTTATGGAGTTTATTTCTAGTTTTATTATATTCTAGTATAATATTAGGATCAAAAGAGCTATTATTCCAAAGCTTAAATAAGTAATCCCTTTTTTCACATAATCGGGTGACATTACCATTGATCCAAGGGGCTATAGGCAGATTCCTACAATTTTTAGAATACCTAATATACGTCGCAGTCTTTATAGCTGCTAGGAAATATTTTTCTTATAAATGAAAGTATATCATTTGATGAACTCATGTTATTTGTCTGTTCACAATCTGTAACGCTCAGCTCATAACTAAAAACGGTATAATCGAAAGTGGTTTTTTGTGTAACATTTTGTACTCGTCGTGTAAATAAATGATGGGGTTATTAATTATGGATTTTGATTTGATTTTTGAATAGATAACTATAACGAAATAATATTTTTATTGCAAAAATATAAAATAAATGCAATTCATATAATGTATTTAACGTAAGAATCTCGCTATCAAACCTATTTCAGAAAGCTTTCGTTTTAATATTACTTTCTGAAAGATTGACATTTAGGAAACTTTGATCTAAACGCCGTTCTTTGAAAAGCTAAACGACTTTATTTTATTTTCCTAAACTGAAATTTTCTTAACCTACCAAACATTTGATTATTTTTGTATGAATAATTTGTTATGTTTTTTTTTGTGAATAAATTGTATAGTTTACGTTTATATTTTTTCTTTTTATTGAGAAGTTTCATTATCATTAAAAATATAAAATTGTCATAAAAGTTTATCATTGGAAATAAATTATTTTTTTAGTGTAGAAATAGTTTTGTAGCATTACTGTCAGGTTATACCTGTATACTTAATGTATAAACATATATAAAACATAAATAAGATTAAATACATGTTGAATATAATACTAATATAAAATCATCATCTTCATCCTCATTACTACATTCCTTCATAATTCCACTGCTGAACATAGGCCTCTTACAAGGAATGCTACAAGATACGGTTTTGAGCCACCAGCTGACTGAAGCCCCCGATAGAGTGAAGGGAAAGACACCGACCGACGCTATCGAGAAGCACCACCTTCTTATGCTGCATTTGAGCATGGAGCGTTCCTTCACGGAGTCTCAATCGCCCCAAATAGTCCGAGAACTTGGATAAATCCTTTCGCAGAAACTACTTATTTCAGTTGACAAACCACATATTGGTCACCTCGTGAGATATTTGATCATCTCAGCTGTTTTTTTATAGGATTGGGTGACAAACGAGCACACAGTCCACCTGATGGTAAGTGGTTGCTTTGACCCATAAACATCTACATCTATCCTCGTTTGCGAATCAAAATACAGATTGCGTTGTCACCCGTGAGGACTAAGATGGAATGCCTATTTTCCATTAAAAAGGGTCTCCGGTTCTCTACACTCACTATACGAAACACAGCAGTGAAAAGCTGCTATTTGACGCTGGTATTCTATGAGAGGGTGGTCCTTCTCCGGTCTAGCCGACCCATTCGTGCTAGAACTATACTACTAATATAGCTGCAGCATGGCTCTACCACGTATTGCGACCATAGACTTATTATAGTATATTTACGCCTGTATATTCTTAGTCTAAGATCACGGCCGTATTTTGTATATGTTCAGCAGAAGCCAACAGTGATGATAAAGATGATTCCTTAACAGAGATCCAACGTAACATTCATTTATTCGCAGCAAAATAAGTAAATGACATGACCAAACGGATCAGTAGACTAAAGAGTTAGTAAGTCGGCTATATCATATCGATTAACTAACAAAGGAGGTTCAAAAATTTGTCGTGTGGCAGCTTCGTATAACTTTACTACTTTAAAGGTTTATGCATCAAATTCTAAGCTTAATTATATACTGAAATTTGTTTATAAAATCTCAAAAATAGTTTTGAAAAATTAACTATAAAGCCATAACTTTAACGATAAAAATTAAATATAACATCGTTATAAGGCCAATCATATAATTTATAAATTGTTCAAAGACAAAAACTCAATAATAATTTTCAATACTTTCATCGTTATTAATTTCATTTCTTTATTAAAATATGAAAGTATTTTTATAAATTAATATTTACGTTTCAATGATATGTAATGAAAATTGCAAAATTTTGTTTTAAAAAGGGGTAATGTAAAAGTAAACATACAGCTTATATAGGTTCACTTCCCATTGGGTATAGTCCTTCTTTCGTTTCTGAGAGGGTGTTAGAGCAAAAAATGGTCCGCTGCTCTGCCTTATTTATTTTATAGGATAGGGTGACAAACGATCACACAGTCCACCTGATGGTAAGTGGTTGCTGTGGCCCATAGACATCTACATATTTCTTCGTTTGCGATTCAAAATGCAGATGCGTTGTCGCCCATGAGGACTAATATGGAATGCCTCTTTTCTAGTAAAAAGGGTCTCCGGTTCTCTACACTCAACATACGAAACACAGCGAGTGTTAAGCTGCTATTTTACTCTGGTGTTCAGCGGGAGCGTGGGCCTTCCCCGGTCGAGCCGACCCACTCGTGCTACAACTTTACTATATACCATGCTGCAGCTATATACTATAGCTGCAGCATGACTGTACCACGTATAAAATGTTTTCGCTTTCACGAGACTTTCGTCATATGGAATGGTAATGTCGACCAATAATATCCTTGACTGTACTCGGTTCACTAGTACAATATCAAACTTATTCGCAAGAATAGTCCTCTTTGTGAGGATGGCTCGGTCTCTGTAGAACCTGGCGCGGTTATTTATAAGCAATTCTTTCAGCAAGAACTTATGATTCTTATAATATGGAGTTCTTATCCACAAAATTGTACTTTTGAGCGGGCTAGTTGTATAATTTTGCTGAAGTGTGTGATGCATGTCGTCTATGTTTACAAAAATAAGTGATATTCGTTCAGTAAATACTAGAAACAGAGAGAAGCTAGTAGTACCAGTTACTCGACTCCATCGAGTCAGTAATTCATTCTTTGGGCGATGTATACGCTTTTACAACAAAATTTCAGAAAACATACAAAATTTGACCTGCTCAAAGTTCAAAAACTTTATTAAAGTAAGTTTGTATAAAAAGGGTTATTATAATATTAAATAATTTATGGATGATAATAACCCCTGTAAATAGGGTGATCGCTACCAAGCTATTTCTAATTTGTTGTGTTGTTTATTTGTGTAACATACATGATTGTAAGCTGTTATTTAAAAAAAAGTCCCACTGGGTTTCTCGCTGGTTCTTCCCAGGACGGAGGTTTTTTTCGAACTAGTGATAATTAAAAAAAGAGTGACTTTTAATAGGTATTATTTATAATCTATATTGAATAAAAAAGTTTCTGATTCTGTTTCTCTTTCTATGGTTCTAAAGCCTTTTCGAAAACCGGATTGTCCAGTAGGCTGGAAATAATCAAGTCAATACAACGGCGGAGTTAGACTCAAACAAAGACTTTGCAACCTTATGCAGCTTCCCGCAGGCGTCACCCGTTTGCCCTGATGATAAAGTATCGATTGACCCCACACTGCTCGAGAATTTCTCTTTACAATATACACTCAACCTTGTACAGCTCGACAACCCTCTTTCGCCATGTGTGTGGCATGATCAATGCTTTTTGCAGTCTATTCAAGCGTCAGAGAAGTTTTGACGGTTGCGTTAATCTACCTTGCCAACGATCGCATCCATGAGTAGGTAATAGTTCCTTGGTTGCATGACCACCACCCGACACATGCATTGATTTTGAGCGCGCCACATCAACAGATTTAACTTATTTTATTTAAATAAAACTAATTTTACGGATTTTATCGCGTATATTAACTTATTTTATATTCCCGACCTTTCGGATGCTTTCCAGCACCCGTGGTCACGGGGACTGAGGTGTTTGACGTCCTGAAGTCATAGTTAACCCGGCTACCTTCAGTGTTTTAATAATAATTTTTGGTTAAATTTACGCAGAATGAGCTTACAGTATCTTGAATATAAAATAAGAAGACGAAACGTCGGGAATATAAAATAAGTTAATTTACGCTATAAAATCCTTAAAATTAGTTTTAATTAAATGAGTAGTGTTCGCGTAAATATAAGTAATCATTATGTAAACCAGTACGGACTGGTAATTGCAAATTAAATTCGCCGATTAGAAGATCTCATGACCAAGCGCGCAAGATATCTAACATCATTAAATTTCTTAAAACGATGCCTTGACCATAATCTCATTCCTACGTGTATCAAAATATCCACTAAAAAGGACATTCTAGCAAGCGCTAAGATCTTAAATCAGGCAAGTTAAAAGTTGTTACGAATGCTGATTCAGCAAAACGGTTCGATTTACAATTCATAAATAATACCATGGACAATTTGTCCAGTGAGTTAAAGACAGTTTTAACGACATTTGATTTTAATAATTGCATTGAAACTTTAAACAAACGCGAAATATCGAAATATAATGAATGCAAAGACAAACAAATAGAAAAATACCAAAAATTAACTATCAAATCAAATGCCAAATATCCATGTCAACGTAGAAACGAAACGCAACAACCGTTGACCACAGACGCAAACAATAAACAACGCACGGTCTATAATTTGTCGAAACAAACACTGGACGAAACTATAATAAAAGTATTGTCGAAAGGTAACTGCATTTTTAAACCACCTTAATTAATATATACCCTATAAACCCTAAAATACAATTCACAATGGAGTAAGAGGCAAACAATACTTTAGCTTTCCTAGATTTAGCGCTTTAGTCATCCGAAATCCTGATAACACTATTGGTCATACTGTGTACAGGAAAAATACCCATACCAACCGATATTTAAATGGCGAATCGCACCATCATCCTTCACAGTTAGCTACCGTGGGAAAATCTTTGTTTCAGAGAGCACGAGGAATCTGTGACAGAAAACATCTGGCCGCCGAGCTTCAGCACGTCGAGCAAGTACTGCAAGACAACAAGCTTCGGGTCCCGCGACTAAGTCACAGTGACCGAATGAAGTCAGCCACAGTCGAGCGTGTGCCTGCTGTACTACCCTGTGTCAGAGGAGTCACAGGAAAGTTTGGCTACATATTGAAGCGAGCTTCCATTAAGACATACTTCAACCCGCTGAAGAAGATTGGTCAATTTTTACCATCCGTCAAGTGTCATATCCCTCTACAAGATGCAGGAGTGTACAAGCTGGATTATGAATGTTGTCTCTCGTATATAGGATAAACAAAAAATCTATAAAAACCCGCGTTAAAGAACATATAGCTGACGTGAAGCACCGACGTATCGGGAAGTCTGCAGTTTGTCTACATGTTGAAGATCGCTCCCGCCATTACATTAGATTTGATAGACCACAAATACTCGCAAAAGAACACCGATTCCTACCAAGGATGATTAAGTCTTTTAAATCTGGTGTAATGGAGGGACTGATCTTGAAGATGTTGCACAGACTGCACTGACTGACTTCCCGGAGCGTCGGTGCTTCACGTCAGCTGTATATTATTTCAACACTTGTGTTTAATAAATAGTTTTGTTTATCCTATATAAGAGAGAACACATTAACAGTCAAGCTTGTACACTCCTTTATCTTCTAGAGGGATATTACACTTGACAAATGGTAAAAATTGACTAGTCTTCTTCGGCGGCTTGTAGTAGGTTTAATGGAAGCTCGATTCAAGTTTTTAGCCAATCTTGTCTGTTACTTTTCTGACATATCTACCATATGCGACAGACACGCTCGATTTTGGCCGCCTTCACTCGGTCACTGTGATGTCGGCGCCGGACCCAAAGCTTGTTGATGTGCTGAAGCTCGACGGCTAGATGTTTTCTGTCACAAATCCCTTGTGCTCTCTGAAACGATTTATTAATTCCATAAACTCTTAAATACAATTCACAGTGGAGTTAGATGCAAATAAGTCTTTGCCTTTCCTTGACGTTTTAGTCATTCGATTTCATATTAGAAAAGTGCCCCCAATCGATACATAAAGGGTAAATTTCGTCATCATCTATCAAAGTTAGCTACGGTGGGATTTTTTTTGTTTACGAGAAATCGGAGAAGATACTCGTACATATATGAAAAATAAAAGAAAAATAATAACTCCGGGCTACAAAGATGGTCATTCAGCTGCTAGGAAATGCAAATTTAGACTGTGCTTTTGAAAGGAACGCAGGTTTAAATTTGAATTTATTTCGTGAAAAATTACAAAATATCCATTTAAGACGAAGTGTGACCAACGTAGGTTTTTTATAATCCAAAATGAATGCGGAAACTGGTGACTCTTTGATGATCTCCTAGTAGTGTAATTCCACTGGTATAGCCCCATTAGCTAATTTTTATTGTAAATACGTTCCCATTTAGTAAAATTAATAAAAATAACTGCCTTTTCTATTAACCGATCTTAGAAACAAACTTTTTACTGAAATTACAACTTTATCATACATCTTTAAAAAATAATAACCTTAACCTTAAAGTTACTGCCACTACTGCATTTAATCTTGAAGATTTGAAAATCTAATATAATAATTTTCAATGCAGTATCTGTATGAATTGGTGCTCAATTGACTGATAATATCAACAAAACCAGCAATTTGTTTGTCCTAAGGTTGGCTCCAGCTAAGATTTGAGTCCGATGTTTAGTGGTCAGTAGTAGAACTAACCAATATAACGCACTGTCGCTAAAAATATTTAAATCATTTAATCTTTTAAATACACGCATAAAATTTCTGAAATCAGTACTAAAATAAATAGACAATTAAACAAGCTTCACGTACCTAAAGAGAAAATCACACAGAAATTAAAGCTTGAAACACGGTTCGGTTAAAGTTGTAATGCGAAAAGTTCGTTGCCTTGGAAAGATCTTGCTTTTGGTTGCGCAATTTCGCATATGTAACTTCGCCATATGTGTTATTCCTGTGACCTTTTTATGGTAAAACAAAATTTATTTAGGGTTAAAGCAGCGCAGTAAATTTTTAACATGAATGTGTCAACAAGATATTGATCTTGAAACCCCGTCGAACACATATTGTACTTTACTTTGGAATTCTATATGTAGAAATGATAATTATAATTGAAATTATTCAAAATTTATAAAGATAATAAATTTTATGAAGATGAATAAATGAAATATGCTCTAATCATCATCATAACCATCATTTAATGTTATATTAAAATATAATATTATGTATAAATATATAACATTAATTCACATTAATGTTATAAAATTATAAAATTAAATTAAAACTAAAATTGTAATAAGACAATTTTTCACATTGTCTTATCCGTCACTATTCAGATGATGTGACTTGTTGAATGAGATTTAAATGACTTTCCAGCTCCTTAAAAACGCCACGGGTGAGAATCAAATCACAACGGAGTTTTTAAAAGCGGGTAGAAAACTGGTACATAATGTCCTTCAATTCCGTCATCCAAGGTGATATTTAGTAAATACTGATGTCGTAAATTCCGTGTAGTGGCGGTGTAAGAATATCCACTACCCCATATCGTCTCGTGGGTGTCATAAGAGGCGACAGAGGAAAACAAACCAGAGAGGACAGCAGCGTCTTCCTGACAACAAGTCAAAATTATAAAAAAATGCGGTTGCCAACCTGCCTCCCAAGCATGGTAATTATAGCAAAATCATCCCTATGCTTCAATCTATAGGGAAGCCTATGTTCAGTTGTGGACTTTTTAGATATCATAAATAAGACGCTATATTCATAAATTCCTAAAGAGTGATAAGTGATCTAACAGGCTATTTATTTAGAATCATATGCCACAAAGTAATTTTTAACAGTGGTAGAGCCACGCGGCAGCTTTTGCCAAACTTTTGCAAAACCAGCGTGAAGTAGAGGTTTACCTCTGCGTTTCGCTTGGTGAGTGCAGGTGACCGGAGGCCCTTTTTACTGGAAATGAGGCATTCCATCTTAGTCCTCACGGGTAACAACGCATCTACATTTTGATTTGTAATAGAGGATAGATGTAGAAGTCTATGGGCCGCAGCAACCACTTACCATCAGGTGGACTGTGTGCTCGTTTGTCACCCTTATCCTATAAAAAAAAGCACGGTCCTGAGTATATTGCCTCCATTGACATCTTGCATATCTTACCAGATCATTACTGTTGTGCCTTCTCACCGCGCTTGTCAGTATGGAGCTGCCACTCGAGAACCTTTCTTCCAACTATTTAGTAGTTATTTTTGATGCTAGAAAAAAAGTAAAAATTCCATAGTGAATAAAAATTGGCACAGACTTTTCTTTAAATCGATTACTAAGTTAGGATATTAATGATGTGCTCGTCAACAACTAGTAAACTAATGGGCATGTCCGACTAGCAGAAATAATTGATCTAGCTCAGCCGACTTCAGCAGACTTACACTTTTTCAAAGTTTAGATACATATAGATAACTTTGATAGGCTAAATAATCTGAAGAAGCAGTAAAGAATACGCCCTTATATCTATATTCTGAGATTTTAGTGACTCAGTCTGACTGAGGGCTCACGGCCTTGCAGGCCGCGAGCTATATAAAACAGGAAAGGCTTTGACTATGACGATGATGATGGTGATGGTTTATGATTTTGTTTGTAACCAATCATTTGGTCTCATATCCGAATTTTCGAACTTAGAAATCTCCGCTCCGCTGTCCAAGTGGGGAAGTGTGGGCCCCCATCTATGACTGCCTAGCTAGTGTGAGTTGATGTTCTGGGCCATAAAAACCACCCAGATACGCAGGTGTACGGTGTGTACGCGGTAGTCATGAAGCACACTTTTATAGACGGGCATCAACAAACTGACCATAAATGGCAACAATGTATTGCAAATATTTAGAATATTTTTGTACTAATTTATTACTATTAATTATAATTTTGTACTATTAATTACCTATCAATCCATCCATCCATAACAGCCCAAAAAAATGCCTGCTGAACATAGACCTACCCCATAGATTGCCTCATAGGGGGGATTTTGCCATAGTTGACACGCTTGGCGAGCGTGGTGTGAACCGCAGATTTTTTATTCTTTTGATTTGTTATCAGGAAGATGCTGCTGCCTATCACCTGTTTCAACTTTCCTCTAATCACTTACACCACCACTACACGGTTTTCCCATACAAATTAATTAATTCATAGGTATAGACATGATGTTTGTTTTGGGTGCTGTCGACCCCTTTACGCTGGTAGGCATGCACGCCTAATATAAACAGACTTCGGGTCCTACCTACCCGTGTATGCACACCTATTATAAAGTACTTCAGGTTGAATTAATATACCTTCATGCTTTACCTATCACAACTTATGTTTAAATGTCTATACCCCTTATATAAACTTTATAGACATTTCAAATAACATTTGGGAGACATTTGAATATTATACCTTCGTGTAATAAAAACATATCGGATATTTTTTTAATATTTTCTATAATCCTCATAGAAAATCTTAAAGTCAGAGAATGACTTCTGTTCATTGATTTTATTTTTTATTTTTTATTGGAGTTCACTAAACTATCGATACAAGTGCCAAACCAACATTTCCGAAATTGTTGTCCGTCTGTATGTTTGAATGCGTATCACACAAAACCTATTAACGGATTTGAATAAGACTTTCATTATAGTATCACGTAGAGTTTGAACCGTGAGATATATATCGTCACGTTTTATTTTTTAGCAGCTAGGCAGTAAGCCTAATTGCTGGATATATTATTTTCAACCACTTCAATACTTTTAACATGACTTTATTCAACATGTTTTTTTATAGGATAAGGGTATCAAACGAGCACACTGTCCACCTGGTGGTAAGTGGTTACTGTGGCCCATAGACATCTACATCTATCTTCGATTAGGAATCAAAATGCAGATGCGTTGTCACCCGTGAGGACTAAGATGAAATGTCTCATTTCCAGTAAAAAGGGTCTCTGGTTCTCTACACTCACCATACGAATTACAGCAGCATTAAGCTGCTATTTTACGTTGGTATTCTGTGAGAGCGTGGTCCTTCCCCGGTCGAGCCGATCCATTCGTGCTACAACTATACTACTAATAGCTGCAGCATGGCTATACCACAATCTTTCTTTTATCTTTAAGGTAAAATATACTTTTATCTTAAAGAGCTGTTTTTTATATTTTATCACAGGCTAATTTTGTGATGTAAAACCAAAATGTGCTTGTAATATTCAAGTTAAACGTTCTTTTTAAATAGCACATATTAAAAGCACGAAAATTGAGATGTTCACATTCATTTATTAAGTAAAATATCAACCTATATATTTCCCACTATTTTACACAAGCATCTCCACATTTCTGATAGGATTTTTGAAGCACCGTATAGTCCATCGCGCTGCCCTACTGCGTTCACAAATTTAGATTTCTTCCCGCTGTTTTTTTTTATTAATGTTACTTATTATTTCCAAATTAATTCTTAAAGACCGATACTAACCACATTTTATAACATAACTCTTATATTTCTTTTAATAACAGTTTAGAAACTTTTACTAATATAAAAATAACGTTTATTATACATAGGTATTTCAATTGTTTAGAGCTTTATTTAACATAATTAGGCCTTCCCTATAGATTATCTCATATGCGGCATATTTGCCATCAAGCCGATATTGGCACGCGGGTTGGCAAGTACAGTTTTTTTTAATATATTGAGTTATTATCATAATGATGATACTTCTTATCACTCGTTTTATTTCTCTCTGTCACGATTTACGTCATTCACGGGATAGTATGAAGTGGTGCGTTTTCTCTGCTAAACATGATTACTATAGACTGTCTGTTTATGGAGGAGGCTTATAGGCAATCTCGAAAAGGCCTGTGTTTCATTGGACTTTTGATGATTGATAAGATTATGACAAGATTTGAATTAAAACCGTGGTTTAGTTTATGAAATTATTATAAGCCAAAATAAATAAAGCTTCAAAAATGCGTAAATAGCAGCGTTTTGCGAACAAAGTCGCGGGCAAAGTTAGTATTTGTATATAATATAACTACTACCGTAAGTCCCATGTTGGTACGTAAGGATCCTATGTTTATATGGGATTTATAACCAAAAGAATGTGCAATCTGTGTTATTTGTCTTGCGTGTCGTAAAAGACGACTAGTGAGATACTTGGCTTGTGATTATATTTGGATTTTTGGATTGGACTAGAACTCTGCCTACCTCCTCAGGGATAACATGCGTAACGTAAATGTGTATTGCGTATAATAAGTATAAATTATGTAAATTGTTTCTCATGTGGGCGTCATCCATCCTGAGCAACATTTTTTTTCGATGCAGAGCAAAGCTCTATCGCATAGGCACTAATATGCATGCTAAGTCAATGAGATTCGCACGAATTTTACATTCCTTCATTACAAAAATGGAGTGGAATAATTCGTCGGCTACTGTATTTTCGTCCTATCACAATTTGAAAAAAAAATGTAAAGAATTGTAAAGATTCTTTACTTTTTTTTAAGAATTTATAATTCAATTTTTATAAAAAAGAAAGTTGCGATATGTCTGGCGATTAAGGCGAACCCTCACTAAAGCGGAAGACCCGTGTCCTGGTTCTGGTCCTAATTACACAATAGGATTTTCTCCTGTATTGTTGGCGTAGTTTACATACATAAATCGCGCAAGGACAAAGATTCTGGAGCAATTTATGAATGGTAAAGAAGAAAGATCTTTATATCTTTATTCAATAGTAGTTTAAATAAAACTAGTTTTAACGGATGTTATCCCGTATATTAACTTATTGTATGTTCCTGATGTTTCGCGCACTTGACAGCACCCATGGTCATGGGGGGGGGGGGACTGAAGGAATGGGGGGGGGATGCTGTGGAGTGTTCAAAACGTGGAGAATAAAATAAGTAAATATACGCGATAAAATCCACAAAAATATTTTATTTAAATTTGTAGTGGTCGCGTAAATATAAGAAATCTATAGTAGTTACTACTTCGAACATTTTTAATTACAATAATTATTACTAAATAGACTTTTTCAGTTATTTATTCCTTTAAACTTCCCGTAAGAAGCTTTTACATATCTTATTGTAAAAAGATATATAATGATTCAAGTTTACGAATTTTCTTTATTTATTACATTCTTATTTTTTTAAATAAGACATTTTAATACACTCCTTTCTAAAAACAAAAAAAATTATATAATTAATATAATTACAGTCTAAAATGCTAATATGATAATTAAAAAAAAACTAAAACTAAAAACTTATTTAAACACTTAACTATAATAAACAAAGAAAAATTGGTCAAAAAACCGAATTGTTCCAGGCACAAACGTACCCATTAAACTGGCTGCATTACCGCGTTGTATGGCCAGTGAAAAACATGAACAATGTATATTTTATGCTGTTGCCAGGGAAAGGCAAGATGAAAAATATTTTTATGAAACCACTCAAAGAAAGACGTACGAAATTATTTTTTCATTTAATAACTCCACAACTCTACCCAATGTCTGTGATGTTTCCGAATGTAGGCGTTTCTTCATCTCGCCAACGCATCCTGCTCCGCCTTCTTGTTTGAAATTAACGTTTAATCATTTTCTCGACCTATGTATAATGCAACACGAATATAAAAATATTTCATACTGTTTGGTTGGGGTGCTGTGGGCTGCCGCAAATCTCAAGTATTAATGTTATTAGAAATTATCCTACTTCTGATGTGAGAAATTAATCTCAAGATTATTTAAATAAAAGAACACTATTCGGTACCCAACGTAACTATCAAAAACCATTCTGGTGGCCAATTACCAAAAATGACAAATGTGTGAGAACGGATGCTCACTTGCGCTCCTTCTTTTGGAACCGATCATTATTAGCAACATAACAGTATACTGCACCATAAATTCATTATAAAGCAATACAGTTACAGTACAGGACCAACCGTAACATGTTCCTGTCACAATCACATACTGGTGTAACTTTAAGGACCCACTTACATGATAATACCAAAGTATGCAAGCCAACAGCAACACTAACCATCTCAATATAACACACGGCAGCCCCTTTGCAACACGATCTTCCTTGCCTATACTAGTAGAATACCCCAACAGGCATAGTAGCGACATTAAGACTCGTAGAATAACCGACTGATCCCTCTTAGTCGCCTACGCGATACTTTATACAACAAGAACGGATGGAAGATTACAGTGCTACCCTCATTTCTTCTTATTTTCTTTTATTTTTTTACCATCATTGCTAATAATATATTTTTCTTTTTCAAACAATAAAAGTCCACTTAACCCCTCCCGATGTGAGGAGAATTAGCCTTAATCACCACAATTTACAGTCGGATTTTACGTCTCACATAATCGAGGTGGTTATCCCGCGAATTATTGAAAGCCGAAAATCTTATTGGCTTATCCCATAGTTTCATGTCATGTGTCATCAGTCATGCTTTTTATGTGTTGATAAAAGTCTAGTTTTGTACCGTACCGTAAACTATACAGTATTTTTATTTATGTGGATATATGTTTGTTGTATTAACTAATAAAGTGTTATTAATTTTATTTCCATAAAACTTTAATCTACATATTTGGAAGTCGTTGCAATGAGTCAAATTTTTCACGTTTAAAATCATGCGGATTACCAAAATTAACTTTCCACATTGCTTAACAATAACAGAAACCTATAAAAGAATGAGAATGATATACCTCAACGTTAAATAATATTACAGTTACTTGACTTCACGTTGATTCCATTTGTTTTTATAGTTCTATAAGCGTTATTGTTGAAAAACAACTAGACTGACCCCACTGGACTGTGGTTCTACTATTTCAAAGGATGTCTCTATACACGTGGTAGAGCCGCGGTTCACAGTTGGCAGAGCACGGTGGTTTTAGTTGAAGTACGAATGGGTCTTGGCAACGCATCTGCATTTTGATTCGTAACCGAGGACTGATGTAGATATCAATGGGGCACAGCAACCACTTACCATGTGGACCGGACCAGGTATACCGTGTGCTCGTTTGTCACCCCTTATCCTTTAAAAAACTTAAAGGCATCTTCAAATTGAGCAGCATTTGAGTATAAAGATATTAGTATCATTAGTATCAATAGCATGTAGATCACTTATGTTAATGGGAAGAAGCCGATCTGCCTGCATGATGTTGGTGCATAGGTACTACCGTTAAAACACGTGTCAATTAAAAATTGTCAGGTAAACTATACAATAAATAGTATGGCTGATTTAAGGCTACTGAAACACTACTATGCGCATAGTATAACAACCGAAATGATTCGTTAGCTGCCTTAC
>JAVANC010000022.1:8341482-8369835 GCA_033319125.1 Parnassius glacialis | reverse complement strand
TTATTAAAATGATTTTTTAAATAATAATTATCACTAAATAGACTTTATTCAGTTATTTATTCCTTTAAACTTCCCGTAAGAAGCTTTTACATATCTTATTGTAAAAAGATATATAATGATTCAAGTTTACGAATTTTCTTTATTTATTACATTCTTATTTTTTTAAATAAGACATTTTAATACACTCCTTTCTAAAAACAAAAAAAATAAATATAATTAATGTAATTACAGTCTAAAATGCTAATATGATAATAAAAAAACTAAAACTAAGAACTTATTTGAACACTTAGGTATATATAATATAAAAAACATAAAATTTTAAAGTAATATTAAATATTTACATAACTATAATAAACAAAGAAAAATTGGTCGAAAAACCGAATTGTTCCAGGCACAAAAGTGCCCATTAAACTGGCTGTATTACCGCGTTGTATGGCCAGTGAAAAACATGAACAATGTATATCTTATGCTGTTGCCAGGGAAAGGCAAGATGAAAAATATTTTTATGAAACCACTCAAAGAAAGACATACGAAATTATTTTTTCATTTAATAACTCCACAACTCTACCCAATGTCTGTGATGTTTCCGAATGTAGGCGTTTCTTCATCTCGCCAACGCATCCTGCTCCGCCTTCTTGTTTGAAATTAACGTTTAATCATTTCTCGACCTATGTATAACGCAACACGAATATAAAAATATTTTACACTGTTTGGTTGGGGTGCTGTGGGCTGCCGCAAATCTCAAGTATTTATGTTATTAGAAATTATCCTACTTCTGATGTGAGAAATTAATCTCAAGATTATTTAAATAAAAGAACACTATTCGGTAACCAACCTAACTATCAAAAACCATTCTGGTGGCCAATTGCCAAAAATGACAAATGTGTGAGAACGGATGCTCACTTGCTCTCCTTCTTATGGAACCGATCATTATTAGCAACATAACAGTATACTGCACCATAAATTCATTATAAAGCAACACAGTTACAGTACAGGACCAACCGTAACATGTTCCTGTCACAATCACATACTGGTGTAACTTTAAGGACCCACTTACATGATAATACCAAAGTATGCAAGCCAACAGCAACACTAACCATCTCAATATAACACACGGCAGCCCCTTTGCAACACGATCTTCCTTGCCTGTACTAGTAGCATAACCCAATAGGCATAGTAGCAACAGTAAGACTTGTAGAATAACCGACTCATCCCTCTTAGTCGCCTACGCGATAATTTATACTGCAAGAACAGGTGGGAGATTACAGTGCTACCCTCATTTCTTTATATTTTCTTTAATTTTATACCATCATTGCTAATAATATATTTTTCTTTTTCATACAATAATAGTCCACTAAACCCCTCCTGATGTGAGGAGAATTAGCCTTAATCACCACAATTTACAGGCGGATTTTACGTCTCACATAAACGAGGTGGTTATCCCGCGAATTATTGAAATCCGAAAATCTTATTGGCCTATCCCATAGTTTCATGTCATGTGTCATCAGTCATGCTTTTTATTTGTTGATAAAAGTCTAGTTTTGTACCGTACCATAAACTATACAGTATTTTTTATTTGTGTGGATATATTATGTTTGTTGTAATTAACTAATAAAGTGTTATTAATTTCATTTCCATAAAACTTTAATCTACATATTTGGAAGTCGTTGCAATGAGTCCAATTTTTCACGTTTAAAATCATGCGGATTACCAAAGTTAACTTTCCACATTGCTTAACAATAACAGAAACCTATAAAAGAATGAGCATGATATACCAAAATTTATTAGTTAAATAATATTACAGTTACTTGACTTCACGATGATTCCATTTGTTTTTATAGTTCTATAAGTGTTATTGTTGAAAAACAACTAGACCGACCCCACTGGACTGTGGTTCTACTATTTCAAAGGATGTCTCTATACACGTGGTAGAGCCGCGGTTCACAGTTGGCAGAGCACGGTGGTTTTAGTTGAAGTACGAATGGGTCTTGGCAACGCATCTGCATTTTGATTCGTAACCGAGGATAGATGTAGATATCAATGGGGCACAGCAACCACTTACCATGTGGACCGGACCAGGTATACCGTGTGCTCGTTTGTCACCCTTATCCTTTAAAAAACTTAAAGGCATCTTCAAATTGAGCAGCATTTGAGTATAAATATATTAGTATCATTAGTATCAATAGCATGTAGATCACTTATGTTAATGGGAAGAAGCCGATCTGCCTGCATGATGTTGGTGCATAGGTACTACCGTTAAAACACGTGTCAATTAAAAATTGTCAGTAAACTATACAATAAATAGTATGGCTGATTTAAGGCTACTGAAACACTACTAAGCGCACAGTATAACAACCGAAATGATTCGTTAGCTGCCTTTCCTATTATATATATATATATATATATATATACTATTATAACCGATTGTAATAAAACTTCACGAACAGGTAAAGAGCAACACCGGGAGTAATCTAGGCTACCTATTCGTATGTTTTATTTGAGAAACTTGCGCGTTGATTATATATTATCATTATGATTGATGATTTGATGATTTTGAAAATCTGATAGTAAATGGATGCTGTTGCCCATAGACATCCACCTGTATCCTCGATTAAGAATCAAAATGCAGATACGTTCGCTACCCTAAGGACTAAGATGCCTCTTTTTCAGTGAAAAAGTTTTCCGGTTCTTTACACACACCATACGAAACACAGCTGCTTTAAGCTGCTATTTTACGCTAGCATTCTGTAAGAGCCAGAGCCAGGTCTGTGGACCTACCCCGGTTGAGCCGACCCATTCGTGATACATCCATAATATAGCTGCAGTCTAGCTCAACCATGTATGAAATGATAAAAAGGTTCTACTGTGAATAGATCTTTGTTTCCCAATAAATACAATAAAAAGGGCAACTAAAAAGAGAACCATATATGGTTGAAGAAGGGCATAAGAAGATCATATATAAGAAAAAGATATCTCTATCTTAGTCAACATTGCAATAAATAAAACAAGAAAACGCTACCTAAAATATATAAATCATATATTTCCATACTCAAAAAGTGCATATATAAATCAAGACAATTATATGGTAATACATATATTGACTATAATAAAAATAAATGAAGAGCCACGGGCGGCTTAAAATGAAATTATTGACGACCAAAACACGAAAACACAAATTGACAGAATAGTATAAAATAATCGTATATATGACGACCCAAAGAAAATGAGTGATATATTTAATGAATTTTATATAAAATTGATACATAGCAGTAATTTTAAATATAATATTGACGAAAACAAAACTGTAACTACTAATAATGCATATACAATATTCCTTATAGTATGGAAATATTTCATATAATTAAAAGTCTTAATAACAAAAACTCAGTAGGGTTTGATAACATAACAACCACTGCAATTGAATTATCTGCACCATACATATGTTAACCGCTATGTTTTTAATTAATATGTCTTTTGAAGAAGGTAATTTCCCAAATATATAGAAAAACTCAGTCGTCAAGCCCTTTTTAGGGTTCCGTAGCCAAATGGCAAAAAACGGAACCCTTATAAATTCGTCATGTCTGTCTGTCTGTCCGTCCGTATGTCACAGCCATTTTTTTCCGAAACTATAGAACTATGCTGTTGAAACTTGGCAAGTAGATGTATTCTATGAACCGCATTAAGATTTTCATACAAAAATAGAAAAAACAATAAATTTTGGGGGTTCCCCATACTTAGAACTGAAACTCAAAAAAATTTTTTTTCATCAAACCCATACGTGTGGGGTATCTATGAATTGGTGTTCAAAAATGATATTGAGTCTTCTTATATCATTTTCTTCTCAACTGAATAGTTTGCGCGAGAGACACTTCCAAAGTGGTAAAATGTGTGTGTCCCCCCCCCCCATGTAACTTTTAAAATAAGAGAATAATAAAACTAAAAAAAATATATATGATGTACTTTACCATATAAACTTCCACCGAAAATTGGTTTTAATGAGATCTAGTAAGTAGTTTTTTTTTAATACGTCATTAATCGTAAATTATGTTACTTGCTGCTACGGAACCCTTCATGGGCGAGTCCGACTCGCACTTGGCCGCTTTTATTTAAGAAAGAGAAATGAATAACTATAGGCCAGTGAGGCTGATACCCATCTTGTTAAAAATCTTCGAGCAGACTAAATCGTAAATTCGTCGTAAATTCTTGAAGTCTTTTCAACAGAAAAGACTTCAAGAATTTACGACAAGTCATCGTATACTCAAAGAGGATTAATTTGGGTTTAAACTTGATTAGCATGTCTTAATTCGATGTAAATAGTCACCCATGCTACCACAATAGTCACACATGCTTACCAGTTGCGGCAATCTTCCTGGATATGAGCAAGGCGTTTGATTTCGTGGACCACAAATTGCTCTTATACAAATTAGAAAAATATGCAATAAGAGGTAAATGCTATGGAGCCAGGTGTACGGATAGCTGAAACCCCTTGTTTAAAAAGTACAATATCTTGACATTAACATGCTTGTACATTTAAAAAGTATGCCTATTTCTAATAAAACACCCGGGATACTTTGGAAAGCATATAGATGTAAGTAAACAAGATGTAGCTCCTAGAAATAAAAATAAGCTCTGTTTACCTCAACGCAGGCTCGAATTGTATAAAAGGAATTCTTATGATAATTAATTAGTTTATTATGATAATTATTAATATTATTATAAGTTATAGGTTTAGAAAAAAAATTTTACGACTTCGATGAATTTATATTTTATTGCGAAAAATAATATACAATATAACATATAAACACTCACGCCTGTCACCCAGAGGGGTAGGCAGAGACTATGGACTTCTATTTGGCACGAGATCCTACGTGTTACCTACGTGATACCTACGTATACACGCTCGTCGGTTAATGTTACTCTTGATTTGGCCATTTTCAATATATCGCCAATTTGGTCGATAAACTCTCGCCTAGGGTGTCCCTTCCCGACTCTGCCGTTCACCTCTGCAACATAAATTTGCTTTGTCACTCTTTCCTCATTCATTCTTTCTACATGCCCAAACCACCGAAGCATTCCCTTCTTAATTCTGGTCACAACATCATCTTGCAAGCTACACTCTTCTCTTATCACATAATTTCTCACTCTGTCATTCAAATTCATCCCTAAAATACTCCTTAATGATCGCATTTCTGACTTCTCACAATAGGGTGTAGAGCTCCATTCACTCTATTTCCTGCGTTCACTCAACACAAAAATAATAAAATCAGTAATATTGATATATAGGTACCTAATAATTATTTTATGTTGAATAACCATGGAAGTATGTACATTAACAATTAAGTACGATTATTACACAATCTAACATTTAAAAAAAACCAAATTTCTCTTGAATTGACATTATAATTTTGACAGCAAATAATTAATTTGTTATTTTAATAATCATAAATGCACACGATTGAGTTCCTATTTGCTGTGTTAAAAAAAATCATGTATAAGATTTATGTTTAAATTTTAAACATAAACATAAATCTTATACATGATTTTTTATATCAATATAAATATATACTATATATCAATATTACTGATTTTATTATTTTTGTGTTGAGTGAACGCAGGAAATAGAGTGAATGGGGCTCTACACCCTATTGTGAGAAGTCAGAAATGCGATCATTAAGGAGTATTTTAGGGATGAATTTGAATGACAGAGTGAGAAATTATGTGATAAGAGAAGAGTGTAGCTTGCAAGATGATGATGTGACCAGAATTAAGAAGGGAATGCTTCGGTGGTTTGGGCATGTAGAAAGAATGAATGAGGAAAGAGTGACAAAGCAAATTTATGTTGCAGAGGTGAACGGCAAAATCGGGAAGGGTCGCCCTAGGCGAAAGTTTATCGACCAAATTGGCGATATATTGAAAATGGGCCAAATCAAGAGTACCTTTAAACCGACGAGCGTGTATGCGTAGGTATATGGATGTGGAGGAAGCGAGAGAGGTCTGTCAGGATCGTGCCAAATGGAAGTCCATAGTCTCTGCCTACCCCTCTGGGTGACAGGCGTGAGTGTTTATGTATTTATTTATGTATGTAAGATTTATGTGCACACCATATGTATTGGTAAAATGTAAATGGGCCATTAGATATAATTTAAGATCATACTTTATTGTACACCTACATTCTGGCAAATAAATGAATTTGAGGCTTAAGGGATTCTATTACGCAGTGAAACCTCGAGCAGAGTCCTTTTCATACCTCGCTAAATAAAACATTAAATCCAGATTAAATCTAATTAAAATGTATTAATTCGCATTTAAACAAAATTTACGTCATGTGAATCATAAAAGAGAACGGTTAGACGTGAGCATAAAATATTTCACTCTCACTGTTATACAAGCTTGAAAGCAAAATATACTTATTGTGTTTTGTTAGCGCTTAAGATGTTTCGTAAAGCTATTTGTGGAACGTCTATTTTTAGCAATAAAGGTTTTGAATATAATGACGAAGGTAATGCTGTTAAATGTTAATATTTAATCAAAAATGTTAAAAATTAATTAGCTAAAATCTGCAAACTAAAATAAAATCATGTGTTTTATCGACTTTGAGTTACACCACAAGAAACCCTTAGGTTTCGCTTTGTCCGTCCGTCCGTCCGTCTCTTCGCAGTTTTGCTCAGATACCCTAGATTCTACAAATATGTAATTTGGCATAGCTATCGATATTAATCACGCCTAGAAAACTGTGAAATAAAATATTAAAAAACATTTTATTTTGCGTACTTTCCTTACAAGTAAATGGAGGATGATTTTTTTTACCCGTCTATTATCCCCCCACCATGTGGGGTATCGTTGGATAGGTCTTTCAAAAACTTTTCTTTTTAATTCAGGGGTCCGTTTGCGACCCCTTAATATTTAGCTTTAAAGAGGTATTTTTCATTAGAGTCATGTGTTTTCTCCCCCCCCCCCCCCCCATAATAATAATAATAAATAGTATCTATAATAATCGACCAACTTATAAAATGGATGCAAAATGGATTAGTAAAAAGTTTGTTACAATTCCATAGAAAATTGCCTAAAATTAACTACATTAATAACTTCAATGTTATTGAAGAAAACAACTTCTATGCATTACTATGTATTAATTTTATTTTTCTTTTGCGGAATGGATAGGGTATTATTATCAAAATTGAAAAGTTTTTTAGTCTTTTTTGAATACCACTCCTTATAAGGCTGATTTGAAAATAAGCCCTTCAGTTACGATCTCCCTATTTGGGTCCATTTTAGCCGTTATAGCGGTCAAATCGCGAACTCACTTATTATGCTCATTATCAAGGAAGTCCACTTATTGTGACGGGCAACTACGGAACCCTACCCCTAGATTGTGCGTGGCTCGATACGCACTTGGCCAGTTTTTTTTTTATAATAAGGGTGACAAATAAACCCACGAATCCCATCCCAAGAATCAAAATGCAGATGATTTGCCATCCCTCATACGAAACATAGCACCATTGAGCTGCTATTTTACACTGGTATTCTGTGAGAGCGTGGTCCTTCCCCGTTCGAGCCGACACATTCGTGCTATATAGCTGTAGCATCGCTTTAACGCGTTAAATTTCATCAACAATTTAATTTTAATATAATTAATTTAATTCTATTGCAGTGGCGAAATCTTTGAAAATATTGAACCATCGACCGTATTAATACCGTTTAGTGGCAGCCTAAGAGTATCTAATATCGCGTTTCGTCCTACAGGCGTCGTACTAGGAAATAATGGGAAAATCCCAGAAAATTCTTTTAGCTTTCGATAGGCGCAAAAAGAAAAAAGAAAGCAGTGGTGGCTATACAAATTTGCACCAGACGCATATCCCAGTCCGGCGACGGGTAGCAGCGTCAAAGGTGTTAGACGTCTGGTCGCTGATTTGCCTCAATTTTCGTAACTGGAGATGACTTGGCTTTATGGGGGCTAATGAACAAGTTGAATAAACCTTCAGAATATTGAACTTATAATTATTCTTTGGAAAATAATACTGAACATAATTAATAACTGACATTTCTCAGCTTCTTTGTTAAAAATATCCTATTTTCTTTCTCTCCCAATTCGTAAAAGTCTACTTATAAACAAGGGACCATTTCACTGACGGATTCTCATATTCGCTATGCTTGAGAGTCAAATAAGCGATTGCAGACGTCTCTCATCTTTGACCTGGGAAATTGAGTTGGACGTAAATGAGATGTTTATTCCAGGACCTATCGAAAGCGTTTAAATATTTTCTGTTTTTCTCATAGTCGAGTTGAAAATCAGATTTTAGTATAGCTTTTTCACGTGTAAACGAAAAAAATTCATCATCATCATTTATCAATTGATGCATTTACTGTTACAGCCTATTAAAGTTCAATGTTTCAATTTTCAATTTTCTGAATCTGAATTTTCAATTCAATGAACATAGGCCTCCCCCATAGATTACCTCGTATTTGCCATAATTGCAACGCTTTGTAAGCGGGGTGGCAACCGCAGTTTTTTATTTGTAGTCGTTAGGAAGACGCTGTTGCCGATCTCCTGATTTGTTTCCCTCTTTCACCTCTTACGACCACCAAGGTCATGATATTAAGGGGCAGTGGATATTCTTACACCGCCACTACTCGGTTATTTATGTGTTTACAAATATTTAAATTTAAGTGCCAATTATGTCTGAGGGTTATTCGCAATAAATGTTTGTTTCTATGTTCCTAGATAGAGTGAGACCTAGTTAGAAATGATTCTTACCAAGTCATCACTCTATCTAGTACGGGTCTACCTGCACTTTACTACCGTTAAGAAGCTTCCAATCGAGAACCTTTCTTTCTCATCGGTTGTTTGTTCTTCAATCTATATGAAAATTGAAAATGAAAAAATGTTTGTTCATACAGCTAAAGGTTGTAAAAATCCACAACATAAGATAATAAAATGTAAGTATAATAGACTTATTTGTTTAGTATCTATGTATATATATATATATATATATATATATATATATATATATATATATATATATATTATATCATAATCTATGATCTTATTTCACCAATTAAGCTGGAGTTTATAAACTAGGGAGTGTAATTCTGTGGTGGGAAAGGAGGAGTAGGTTCTAGTCCTGCCTGTGTCATGAGGAGTATGAACGGCTCATTGCCAGTTCAACGTACTGATCTTTTGAACTATGTCGGTTAATCCCGTTTTACTCCGAATATTCTCATTTCAAAAGATTTCTGTAGAGAATTTCCGAGAATATCTCTTTCTATTGCCGAGCCAGCTTCCTCATACGGCCAGCGGTAAAGTAACATGTCTAAGATCCATATCTCATCACCGGCAAAATCTATATTGAACCTGAGTTTAAAAGTTTGTAGGTATAACTAAAATATTATATGGTATTATTTTCTCCAATTACAAATTCATTTTCTCAAATATTATTTAAAAATTTACTTTAAACATTTTCTTTAAATTTTGTTTTAATACTCTGGAGTCTACTAAATTTCTTGGAATATTTTCTACTACTAATTAACCGGGCTGACTTTCAGGCTCTCTCTAGCTGGTATTAATTTACGTTAAACGTCATTCCTAACATAGGAGAAAATAACAAAATAATTTGAAGTTCTTAGATGTATAATATTATTTTGTCCTAGACACTGCCATGTATTTGCGATAATTTGCAATTATTAAGATAATTGCAAATTATGTTTATAATAAATTTTATATAAACCTATTAGCTTAGGTTATTTTACTATTAAATAAACCTAGCAAGCTAACAGCATAGCAAAGTGGCGAAGCAATCAGCTTTTTTTTTAACAATCAGTTTCAAAATAGGAGGTTCAGATGCCTGGGTGATCAGTAATCGATTGCTGAAAACAGAATATGAAAATTCGAAACTGTTCTCGAGATAATCGTCGGACAGACAGACGGACAGACATCGTGAAATCAATAAGTGTCTTCGCAAGCTTTGCCACTTAATAATGTATACGACCTATGTATTTCATTGTAATATTTTACATATAACAAAGTCTCGCTGGGTTTCTTACTGGCTGGTTGTTCCCAGGACATAGGTTATCTGTAACTGAAAATATGGTTTTCAATAAGTGTTATTTATAATTGGTAATAAATAGGGAAAAAAATATTCTATTCTGTTGTACTACATTATATTTTGTCAACAATTTAGGCACAGGAAGGAAATGGGAAAATCGGTGAATGTGTGAAAAAGTTAACACACTTAAAAAATCTTAACTAAATATTAGTTTTTTATAGGATAGGGTGACAAACGAGCACACAGTTCACCTGTTGGTAAGTGGTTGCTGTGGCCCATAGACATCTACATTTATCCTCGTTTGCGAATCATAATGCTAATGCGTTGTCACCCGTGAGGACTAAGATGGAATGCCTCGTTTCCAGTAAAAAGGGTCTCCGGTTCTCTACACTCACCATACGAAACACAGCAGTGTTAAGCTGCTATTTTACGCTGGTATTCTGTGAGAGCGTGGTCCTTCCCAGGTCGAGCCGGCCCATTCGTGCTACAACTAAACTACTAATATAGCTGTAGCATGGTTCTACCACGTATAAAATATACATTCGGTTACGTATTGTAATATTCAGTTACGACAAAGTCATTGATAACCGTACCAACTTCACTCTTATCGTTGCGTACAACATAATGTAACAAAAACCCTGTGGTTTCCGTTAAGTACGTTATCAGAATCGGCATTCATACATATAGAAATAACTTCAGAAAAATCAACTATAAAAAAAAAATTGAATTTAAATACATTTTTATTTGCAAATTGTATATAGTTTTATTATCATATAAAAGTCCCGCTGGGTTTCTTGGTGGTTCTTCCCAGGACAGAGGGTTTTTTTACGAACCAGTGGTAAAGTAAAAAATGACTTTCAATAAGAATTACACATGTTATGTATATTGAATAAAAATTATTCTATTCTATTCTATTGTATTGAAAAAGGTGGGCTCAGAACTGGCGCCAAGTTCATCATAATTAAAGCAGTTTATAAGTTTAATCATAGTTAAAGCAATTGTTTATATTTTTTTTGTTTATCTTTTTTATGGAAGAACAAACAAACGAGCTTATGGCTGAACCTCTCTGATGGTCAATGATTACTATTGACCATGAACATCTGCAACACCAGGGAAATTGCAGGTGCGTTGGCGGCCTTTTCAAATAACTATAACTTAAGGAATGGGATGATGAATTCTCTTATGCCGCGACACTACCCGGTGAAGATCTATTATATCCCTATTTTCTTCCTTTAATCCACAAATACTGAAATACGCGGATGTAGCAAGCAAGCGACTTGAATTCCTAAAATACAAGGATACCTCAATTTATGCTTCAGCCCGCCGCAAAAACAACACATTATAGGTTTTTATTTTATGTTTGTTAGTGAAACTTTATAAGAAATTATATTGGCGAAATAAATATTTTTCATTTTATTTCATTATTTCGCTAAATCTGTGTCATATATCCATTTTTGAAAAGATTGATCACTTTTAATGGAAAGTAGATCACCTACTACTACAAGAATGTGCGAAAAAGATCATGGTTAGAGTGTCTAAATTCAACAATTTTATCACTTAAAAACTGCAAACGATTTTTTTTATATAGGATAAGGGTGACAAACGAGCGCACAGTCCACCTGACTGTAAGTGGTTGCTGCGGCCCATAGACATCTACATCTATCCTCTATTCCAAATCAAAATGTAGATGAGTTGTCACCCGTGAGGACTAAGATGGAATGCCTCATTTCCAGTAAAAAGGGCCTCCGGCCACCTGCACTCACCAAGCGAAACGCAGAGGTAAACTTCCACTTCACGCTGGTTTTCTGTGAGGTCGTGGTACCACCCCGGTTCGAGCCAGCCCATCCGTGCGAAAGCAAAAGCTGCCTCGTGGCTCTACCACTGATATCAAATAAATATGCATCAACTAAGAATGAGATAGAAGAACACATATTGGCCATGAATTATCTGGTAAAGTCATGTAAGTATAATGAGGAGAGCTTTTACTCATTAATAAAACATCAGAGTAAGTATTAGCGCACCATACAAGGTTCATCGGGGACAATATGTGAAAATAATAATGATAACATTAAGGACTCAAATATTTTCACATAAACTCTACCAGTACATACTCTGCAAAGTGATAGCAATAATTGTTTACCCATGGTACATCACAATATACAAGGCATGATAGGCAAAGAGCTAGAAATTGAAATGTTCTTGAATAGCAACAATATTCATATTTTATGTATAAATGAACATTGGTTAAAAGCTTACAATTTAAAGTTTAACTTCAGTAATCACCAAAGTGTCAGTTCGTTCAATAGAGAAACGGTTTTAAGAGGTGGCTCGTTAATATTAGCTAGTAAATTATTATCATGTAAAAAATGTAAAGATATTGTGAGCCTCTCTGTTGAGCGAACTGTAGAAATGGCATGTGTTGAGTTTGAGTACGTTATTTTTGTGAGCGTCTACAGACCCCGTGTTCTATTTAATAATTTTGAAAAAAATATTGAGGAAGTTTTAGTTAAGCTTTAAACGGAATAAATCTGTCATAATATGTAGGGAATTTAATATCAATCTCCTAGAAGCTTCCTCCACAATATTAAGTTTAGATCATTGTTTAAATCATATGGTCATTTTAACTTATTTTTAGAGCCAACGTGTATTACTGAATGTAGTGTAACATGTATAGATAACACTTTTACAAATGTTAAGCAGTTGCATAAAGATATAATTCAAAAATTGAGTTCTGATCACTGTGAACAGTTAGTTTCGTTACCTTATGTTCACAAAAAGCCATTAGATGAGAAAATTGTGTTTATTCCAGTAAATGCATAGTGAAGAAACTTCCATCACGTTCATAACAAATAGATCCTAATGTTTTGTATGGAACATAGTTCAAACTAATTTATAATTAATTTTTTAATATTTTTACTTTTAAAACGTTCTTCTTGAACAGTCAGAAGGCATTCAATGAATGGGCGACAGTAGGAGTCCATAAGATCAGACAAAGGTTATATGAACTTTTACCATGGAATGTCATATAAACCTAGCGTTGAATTTAGGGAATATGTAAAAAAAAATTTTAGAAATATTTAAAAAGGTGTGCTCAAAAGTCTTTACATTTGAGCAAAAATATCAAGACAGCTTCTAATATAATTAAAGTGACATTGAGTATGATTAATAGTGAAACGGGTGAAGCCAACTTTTTACTGAGTTAACATAATTCGAATAATAATAAAAAAAACTCAGAAAACTGTTAATTTATAATTAAATTTGCAAAATAAGTTGCTAAAGAACTTGGATTAATTAAGCATTGTCAAACTTCTGTCAACGTTGTAGGTACAACGAAGTTTCAAAGTATCTTATTCAAAGAAAGTTAAGCGATATGACTTGAGAAGCTTTTTCGAGAAAAATTACAAACGCAATAATGTTCAATAATAAAAAGCTTCAAAATAAATTCGAAGAAAAATCAAAAACATATATATACCTATATATAAATGAATGAATAAGAAATTTTCTTATAACCTAGCGACCCCGCTCCGGCATTGCCTTAATAAGGTATATTAATGTGGTGTTAGTTAAATTTAACATTATCGAAGACTATTAATTTTAACAATTTTTTGTCTGTAGCCCTAGATCCCTCCTGGCATTCTCTCTGTTCGTAAAATTTCATAACAATCGGTTCAGCCATTCCGAAGATTAGCCAGGACAGACAGATAGAAAAAATATTAAAAATTATTATTTATATCTTAATAATATGCAAATAACCCCCTCAACTTAATAAAAGGCAGATATTTTATTGATTTAAAATTTTATGCACAAAAATTAAAATCGCACATATGGCGGGCTTAATGCCTTAAGGCATTCTCTTCCAATTAACCATTGGGCTAAACAGAGATAAACAAATACATATTCGGTTATTTTGATATTACAGACTGATACTTCCATTTATATGCATAAGTGTATAAATGAAAAGACTGATATGAATTCATAATTAGATTAATGATTAACTTTTGTACGCTTAATATAAGTATTTTGTAAACATAGTTTCTCAGTAAGTGAGTTAAAACTCTTACTGAGAAAATTTTCATAAACCATAAGTATCAAATCATTCTCTCTGAACAATCATGAATTGATTCTCAAATGTTGTATCACTTAGTTAATATAGTGTACAAATAATTTTTAATAAATTATTATGGGCTATTTTGTTACAAGGTAACACTTGGACGGAAATGTTATAAATAAGAAAGTCCCTTAATTAATATAGAATAAAAATACTATAAATTTGGCAAGGTATAATTCTTAATTTCATATAATTATAAGTACCATTACAATGACAGCGTAGCCTAAAAATATCGATAACATCTAGGTCCTAAGCTACGGGTGCTCGGTTAAAAACACAAAGGAGTTGAAATTTAGTGCAATACAAATTCATAGGAGCGACACTTCGGGCAAAAATTTTTTATTTTTAAGACCAGAATTTCGGTCAATTTCGATAGTCTCAACGGAGGCTAGCCATCAGCGCAGGAAAAGATTATAGCACACGAGTATACGTGCAAGCACAGGTGCACTATCAATTCCCTCATTCTCATAATCCGCTGCGATGGCAAATCTTCAAGACTGGAAAGAGATCAAGCGCAGAACCTACGTCATAACGCGCCTTGCGAGATGCAGGGGTAAAATACCGCCAACTTTTTGACTCCGGGCTGCTACTGAGATTTTCTTGACAGAAAAACCCAATAACTGATTATAATCGGACCCGCGATTCGAAACCGGGACATCATGATCAGCAACCGCATTTACGACCACTAAACCAATGAGGCAGTTATATATCTAGTTGTGAGGTTACAAAAATTGCTGAAGATGATGCTCATGCAATTTTATTTATAACATAACTTCTCTTAAGCTCATCCGATTTTTTCAAAAATACTCGTATTATACGTTCGTTTTGTTAAGTTCGGACCAAAACTTATATTTTGTAAAACGCTACTGGGAATTTTTTCTGCTTCTGGGACCCAGAAGTTGAACCTTATCATCAGCAGTCGCATTTACTACCACTAGACTAACGAGGCTGTCGACTTCAAGCAGGATATGGTAATGAGGGCAGTCACAAATTTTTCTGCCAACAGACTCCATATCGAGAGAAATTATTTTGTTAAAAAAAAGTGTTATAAATGGATAAACCAAACTATGGGTATTCCTTTAATTGTAAAAATTAAAGAAAGTTTAAAAATTTGTAAAAAAAATAAAGAATTACAGCACAAATGTATTGTTTTGTATAAATACGCAACCAAGAAATCCAAAAATCTATAATTAAATCGCAACTTTTTAATAATGAAGACATCGTGTGACTACGTCTATGTCTACGACTACGTCCTCTCCGACGGATGTTTCGTATCTCTTTTACCCGTGGTACAAATTGGAACACTCCTTTTTGTCAACATATCGAACAGTGTGCAATTTCGCGGTCACTTGGAAGGGAAGGCCAAATTGGCCTCATAAAGCTGCGCGTGCTCAGCAGAGCGGGACAGTATTTCATGCCGGCACATCGCTTGCAACTTTACAAAGCGCAAGTTCGGTCTCACATGGAATACTGTTCTCATATCTGGGCCAGGGCACCCCAGTGCCAGCTCCTTCCACTTGACCGCATCCATCGCAGAGCGGTTCGAATAGTCGACGACTGTGTTTTTCTGATGGCTCGATTCACTGGCGCTACGTAGGGATGTTGCATCCCTTTGCATTTTATATCATATCTACCACTGGGAGTGCTCTGAGGAAAATTCAGATTAATTCCAGCCGCCAAATTTTACGAACACACATCGCGTCAAAATTCACGATGCCATCTTTACCATCTGGATGGTTGGGGCCTATCACTGTGCGTTTTACTAAGAGTTTTCTTTCTCGTACAACTTCTCTGTGAATTTTTTTTTACCACCGGTGATTTTTCCAGACTGATACGCCTTAGGAACCTTCGAGAAAAGAGATCTTACACCTTTTTAAAAGAAAAGAAAAAAGAAAGCCTTTTAGAATTCCTCTGGTGTTTTGGCTGTTCATGGGTCGCCACCCATGCGGCTCACCTGATAGTAAGTGCCTACCGCCGTAGGCACTTACTATCAAGTGAGCCGCATGCTTGTTTGCTCCCTTTTCTTTAAAAAAGGAACTGCATAGTATCGCATTTACTATAAATGTTCAATACCCAAAAAGGCGGTCGGGGGTAGTGTTAAAAGTTCAAGATACTTTTTTAATAGAATAAGGGTGACAAACGAGCGCATAGTATACCTCGTGGTAAGTGAATGCTGTGGTCAATAGACATCTTCATCTACCCGATTAATAATCAACTCCTGAGGCCTAAGATGGAAAACCTCGTTTCAAGTAAAAAGAGTCCCCAGTTCTTTACACTCACTTTACAAAAAAAGTAGCATTAATCGACAGTTCCACGCCGGTATTCTATAAGAGCATGGTCCTACCACAGTTGAGTTAACTATTTTATATCGCAGCTATCTAGCTAGCACAGCTGCAGCTACATAAAAATATTGGATTCAGTTTGATAACCCCGACGTTAGTTTTCAAAAATATGTATATTTTACGAATATGTAACTGGATTTTAGGAAACGGCTACTAATACTATTTAGTTAGAACGTTGTACTGGGGTTGTTCTAAGATAATATTTACTTTAACTAGACACGTGTAATTCCTGAGAAATTTATGTACTTTTTCTAACACCTTGCAAAGCTCGGTCTTTCTGGTACTAGTCTTAAAATAATAAACTTTCGTTTACAATTCATAAAGTAAACAGTGGTAGAGCCAGGCGGCAGCTTTTACTGTCGCACGGATGGGCCGGCTCGAACCGGGGTGGTACCACGACCTCACAGAATACCAGCGTGAAGTAGAGGTTTACCTCTGCGTTTCGCTTCGTGAGTGCAGGTGGCCGGAGGCCTGTTTTACTGGGAATGAGGCATTCCATCTTAGTCCTCACGGGTGACAACGCATCTACATTTTGATTTGTAATAGAGGATAGATGTAGATGTCTATGGGTCACAGCAACCACTTACCATCAGGTGGACTGTGTGCTCGTTTGTCACCCTTATAATATAAAAAAAAAGTTTAATTTACCAAAGAATATTTGAAGACTTATGATTTTTACGTAACTGTTACTTGATTATGTTGCTTTTTAGTACGCTCTCGTAAAAATTTATTGATCCTTGTTATTGGTAAAGAGGTATTCCATCTTGCATTGCGATGGTTTCTCATGTTCAAAAAATATTTATTTTACCGTTAGTATCCGTTTTATGATAATACAATTATTGGTATATACATGTTATAGCGATCATTAAAAAATATATGTTCGGAAACTTAAGGCGAGTTAAAAACAAAATAACATCAGAATAATCGGACATCAGAATAATCAACAACAGAAGATTTATTATTCTGATAGGTCCGGGTTTTAGAAATGCTTTTTAAAAAAGAGCTTGAAGAATGCAACCCCGTTTTATAGATTATAAAATACAATGATATTTAGGACAAGGAGGGATCCTCGAACGCGACAGATGTTAGGTCTTGAGTGACTGTGGCCCGATGATGCGAACCTCTACTGTGTTCACAAACCATGACTAGAAAACTGTTCTAAGTACTAGACCGCTCAAGTGGTGTTTACTACTAAGTAATATTTCTGTGGTGGTCTGCAATATTATATACTGGGTAAGGGTATAATAGTTCGTAAGTTGTTGGACCATTATTTTGCGTAGGTTCTACAATACATTGTAGAAAGAAACAGCAAGCTTAAGATTATTATATACATTAAAAGAAGGTGTAGTCAATCCTCAGGAATGATAACGCCTTCATTTTAATTCTTAACCAATAATAGATATAATGTGTCTAAGTCACAGAATTATTTTTTTATTAGGTGGAATATGCGCTCATTTTGTTACCTTTACTATAAAAATACGCATGTGTCACTTATAAGTATAGTCCATATCCCATTTCAGTAACGTCAAGTTCAAGTTCAAGCTATTCTAGCACGTATTTTTTATTCATTATAGAGTGCTGGACTACAATTCCAACTGGTAGTAAGTGGTGATAGAGCTCTAGATGGCATTTCACATTATCATAGTGCAACAATAGCATTTTCACTCTTACCTTGAAGACAGTAGTGTTATCAGACTTCAAGTTCTCGAAATATTTTAATTATAAGACATACAGGCGTACTCTGAAAAGCAGTACACAAAATTGTTCTATCAGGGATTGGGATTGAAGCTAAAAACTCGAAACTTAACGAAACCAGGCCTGTCTGACTCCGCGCTTTAGGCATGAAAATATACCTACGCTGCGAGGCCGCCTAATAAAGGCTAATTCCGAGAAGTTGTCACAGGAGCGCTCGAGCTGACCCGCGCCTTACGTAAACATAAAAATTATTTTTCTCTAATAAGTATTCATGCAATTTTGATATTTATTTTTGAGTGTTTATTCAAGTATGGCCTTTTAAAAAAGCCGAAACGTACTGTACTGGTGCTTAATTAAATTTTCATTACTCTTCCTAAGGATACCGAAAGGTAATATATTAATATTTATAGGTAGATCTAGACAATTAGATACTTAGTTACTGACGCCATAGTTACAGATTTAATATTTGATTAGTAAACCGACCATAGGCTTTACAGTTTTCGATTTTTTCGTGTATAATGCCAATGACCTTAAAAACGTTCAGTTTAAGTAGACCTCCCAATACTAGTGAGTGCCTACTAATGCAACATTAGCATATATCGGATATTAGTTTAACACTTGGTCGATAAAAGAAAGAGATTGAAAGTTGCTGCACTTTTCAATGCCACTCTTTCATTAATCATAAAGTGGCGTGTTGTATGTTAAATAACAGCAAAAAATGCGAAACAGTCAAGTCATGGCTCCGTGGCGCAGTGGCTTAGTTATGAGTTGCAGCGCTAATGGCCGCGGGTTCGAATCCCAGATGGAACAAGTATTTTTATGGCCTACAAATAATTGTTCTGGGTCTATTCTATGTATGTAAACTGTCCCTGCGATACAAGAGGAAATGCCAATATGGAGGTAAAGTTTTTTAAAGAGAGAGGAAGAGAGACTACTAATGAAATTAAAATTTTGTACAACCGACTTCCATATTAATACGCATTTTTAAGAATAAATCGAAAACTACTGATCAGATCTTGATCAATTTTATATGGGATGTATAAATTACAAGCACCAGCTTACAAACTAAAATAGAATCATTAAAATCGGTTCACGTAGAAAAAAGTTCTGAGGTAACACACATACAGTCTAATTGATAAGCTCTTACTTTTTTAAAATTGGTTAAAATGGTATTTAGATAAATTGTGTGAGTTTCGAAGACGTTCACATTGTTATAATCTTAATTTTCCTCGATGTTGCGTATTAACCTTCCTCACATTAAACAATAAAGTTGTGGCGCTGTAGCTATGCAATGAGATGCAACACGGGTTTGAATCCCGCACGGAACCAATATTTGTATGGCCTACAAATAATTTTACCAGGTGTAGATGTTTGTCCATGTGCAATTTATGTTTTTTAACTGCCTAATTAATACAGGAGAAAATCCTAGTGTGGTTGGTGGTGTGTAGTAAGGTTTTTTTAACAAATAAAAGAAATACTAATAAATTGCATAACACCTCCGTGTATTTTACTATACACCAACTAATATCAAAGGATTCAATTTGTTTTTTCACAACATTTAACCCCACAGTAGGAGCGGTCTTAACAAAGGCGCGTAACGGGCCAAGTGATATAGACACTCGCATGCGGACATACGGTGCATTTAGATTTAATACGCGCGTCTCATAACTTTTTTTGTCGATATAAACGGTAGGCTAATTTCACGAAGGTCACTTCCGAGGCCTGCAAGCTATTATGCACATTAGCGACGTTGTAACTAAGATTGAATTCGCAAGTTTACTTTCAGACAGTGATCCTTCTGTTCTTGTACTATTTATTCTGTGCCGAAATTAACTAAGCCCCCACGCTGCTACAGTTTTCGACATAACCACACATATTTAATTGTATTAAAAGAAGAAGAAAAACTTTATAATTTGTAAAACTGAAGACAAAGGCTATGGAAACAAGATAATCGTATAAAAATACAAAGAAATGCAGGTAATCATAGGACTTTCGAATATTTTCCGACCGCCTTAGGGATTAATTAACTTATCACGCTGGATCTATCAATTTTAGATATGCTTAAACGAAGTTAACACAAAGACTTGTAAGAATTGACTTATATATTACGCTTGTAAAAGTAATGAAATAAAATGCTACTTTACAATTCTAGAGATATAATAAATTATTCCTAGTTAGTGGCTATATTTTTCTAGTTAGTCCATTAAACTCCACTTTGGAACGAGAGTCGATTGGCGCCGTAATAGTAGTTGTCAGCTCCTTAATACAGAAGCTTAGCATTGACATTCAGCGCTGAGAGCTGCATGTTTGAACCAAAACAGCTTGTTCTGTGTGGTTCATACACACTGAAAAATTTGCATGGCCTGTAAATAAATGTCCAAAATCTGGATGATTCTCCTTGTGCAATTTATGTATGTCAACAATACTTTCACGCTAAAGAGCCAAGTTGCACCCATGTTATAGTTGTAGCACGAATGGGTCGACGTGAACGCGGAAAGAACACGCTCTCACCGAACTCAACGTAAAATAGCAGCTTAATGCTGCTGTGTTTCTTACGGTGAGTGTAAGGATGCAGAGACCATTTTACTGAAGACGAGACATTCCGTCTCAGTCCTCAGAAGTCTGCATCTACATTTTAATTCTTAATCGAGGATACGTGTAGATGAAAAAATGGTTAAGGTTTTTTATTGGATGGGTTGGTTGGAATCCAAAGACTCAACAATTTTCAGCAAACATTTTCTTGAGAAATAAGTAAATAAGACAATTTTATATAAGTAAGTAAGTAAATGTTATTAAAAGGAGTCATTTCTACGTAATTTGTATCAGTAGGTATAATTTTGTTATAATCAGACTTCAAAAATGTAAGTTATAAACTTCAGATAAAATAGATACTACTACTACTAGAGTTTTATACATTATATAACTGTAGTACATTAAAGATAAAAAACGTAGGTGTATACTTACGTATGCACGTAGGAAAAATGTAAAATATTCACTCCCGTAATTTTCCCAAACGCCCTAAAAAAATGATAACTACATAAAATCTAGCGATTATCCTCTTTAAACTATTATGAACCCAACTAAGTATGTATTTATCAACCAAAATAAATGTATTACCTTACTTAACCAACCGCACAGCCTCCCGGTCATACTAGTATTCATATTCATAGTATCATACTATTTCCCCCAAGGAGTTGAGCGGAGTTTCGGATTATATTCCTAAGTCACAATGATAAAACTTTTAGCATAGTGAGGTATAGATATTTAGTAATGCTTCTGTAGCGCCACTAGACGCCCGCGCATGAGACGCGATAATATAAATTCATGCTTGATGGTCGACGACATTGTGCCGAAGGCTTAAATATCGTGGTACATCGCCTACAGTGTTAGTCGTAGAGAAGAGGAACTCGTGGTTAAATAATAGCTGCGCGGATCAATAGATCTGCGAGATTAAGTTGCACTTGCCGCGGTCAGTCCATGAATGAGTGACCATTTTCTTAAATTAGATACGTCAACTGAATGAGGTAAGTAAGAAAACTTTTATAACTCTTTGTTCACTGCATCGCCTTCAATCATTTCTTCCCATTACTACAAAAATTATGCTCGCACAGTCCCTTCTCCTTCCGAATCTCGACTATGCTGACGCAAGCTACGTTGACATAACTGAGGACCAGCTAAATAAGCTTGAAAGGCTTCAAAATTGTATTCGGTTCATATTTGGATTGCGCAAGTTTGACCATATTTCCCAGTTTCGCTCACGTCTCAAGTGGTTACCTATCCGACTTCGCCGGAACATGCATACGTTCTATTTGTACTGTGTATTATTTTACCTTTCTACTCCTCCCTATCTAAAGGAGTTTAATTTTGTGGGGTTTCCGGTTTTCGTTCTTCAAGAAAATTCATTTTAAGGGTACCAACTCACAATACATCACTTATTAATAAATCTTTTACTGTCTAGTCTATTAAGCTCTACACTACCTTTGCATATACGTGAAGCACAAACTATTGTTATCTTTAAACGATTACTTAAAGAGCATTACTTGTCTCAATCGTTCGGAGACCGTTAGGATAAATTATGTGTTTATGTATTTATTGTATTTATCAGCTTTGTAATTATTGTTTGAGGAATTTCGTAATTTATACAACGTGTCCCAAAATTCAACGATAAGCCAACACCGGAGGATAGACCTGCCCCGGACTAATCGGGGAAAAAAAGAAAAAAAATATATCCCAATTATATTTTAAGTTATATAAAAAAAATGAAATTCTTCTGAAATTGAGACCGTTTATGATATTTTTCACTATCATGACCACAATTTTTTAAATGTTTTTTTCTTTTTTTTATAGGCAACCTGAATAGTACTGCTATCTACCACAATTATTAAAAACTCCAGAATAACTCTTGTTTTATCACGAAAATTAATGAAACTTATTTTATTCCCCAAATTTTTTGAAGACTTTTACTTTTTACCAAATTTAACTTATCGTGGTGTAAAAAAAAAGTATGAACACTAGTATGGCAAGTTTTTTTAAAAATTGACGCAACTGACTAACATTCGAAAATGGTATAATACTCTAGGAAAACAAGTTATAAAAAAAATATGGGCCTATTATTTCTTAACAAAATGACAAAAACCAAATGACGGTCGGGTGTAATAAAAGTATTAGTTCTTGAAAATGTTTAATATTTCAAAACAAATGGTACAAACAATTTCACGTGTAATTTATTAAGTTATTAACATTATAGCAAATGTTCGAACTGTTTGCCACCAGCATTAATACATGCACGACATCGCCTTAAAAATGATCGTTTTATTATATAGTTATATTATATATATATATATATATATATATATATATATATATATATATATATATATATATATATATATATATATATATATATATATATATATATATATATATATATATGGTCATGTAGGATTAACGCAGGGTGGATGAAATGGCGACAGGTCACAGCCACAACGTGCGATCCCCGAATGCCAATAAGGCTGAAGGGGAAAATTTACAAATCGATCATCAGACCTGTCGTCATGTATGGAAGTGAATGCTGGGCCGTCAAGAAGAAGGATGAAAATAGACTGCATGCGAATGAAATGAGAATGTTACGATGGATGTGTGGTGTGACAAGGATGGATAAGATAAGGAATGAGTATATAAGAGGAAGCCTGAAAGTAGCGCCAGTGGTAGAAAAGGTGAGAGGAAGCAGATTGGCATGGTTTGGGCATGTGATGCGGAGGAATGAAAGTCATGTCACAAAACGAGTGTTGAATATGAATGTAGAGGGACACACGGGCAGAGGAAGGCCGAATAAAAGATGGATCGATTGTGTGAAGAGTGATATGAGAATGAAAGGAGTAAGTATGGAAATGACGGCTGATAGAGAGGAATGGAACAAAAAGATTCACTGCGCCGACCCCAGATAATGGGAAATGGTTTAGAGAATGATGATGATGGTCATGTAGAAAGATTGAATGAGGAAAGAGTGACAAAGCAAATTTATGTAGCAGAGGTGAACGGCAGAGTCGGGAAGGGTCGCCATAGGCGAAAGTTTATCAACCAAACTGGCGATATGTTGAAAATGGGCCAAATCAAGAGTACCTTTAACCGACGAGCGTGTATGCGTAGGTATATGGATGTGGAGGAAGCGAGAGAGGTCTGTCACGATCGTGCCAAATGGAAGTCCATAGTCTCTGCCTACCCCTCTGGGTGACAGACGTGAGTGTTTATATATGTATGTATGTATATGTATATGTATATAATATATGTTTTACTTTATCTTTTATTATGTATTAGTAATTTATATTATTTCATGTATTAGTTATTTATATGTTAATATTTTTGCATTTATTATTTATAAATCGAATGTATTGATATTATATGTTGTATATTTTTATATTGCACCACCTACCACCTACCTATTCATTGTTCTACTCCTTTACACCTTTGGTTGCCTGGAAGAGATCACTACGAGTACGTAGCGATAAGGCCGCCAAATTGTACATAACATAATCAGATTTTTGTTGTCATTTGTAAATTTGTTCGTGGTATAAAATAAAAGTATATTCATTCAGTATATTCATTCATTTTCTTTATATACCGAGATTGAAAGAATAGAGAGTGCATCTGTATACTCCAGACACTAGGTAAACTTTATTTTTATTAAGATTATTATGTTTTTAAAATTCCTGCAGCTTAAATGATAATAGGTTTATTATTACTTTATACTTTTCAGGGACAGATGAAATAATATAAAAATGAAGCATGATGAAGCCTCATGTTTATGAGGTTTCATCTTGCTATATTGGCCTCTAAACATTACATTCATATTCGAGTCAAATGTTAAAATAAACTTATGTAATGTATTTCATTATTAATTATTTAATGTTTGTAACTATCAAAAGTAATACCTATATGATAACGCGTCTTCACATACCTCCCTTAGAAGAAAAGCATTTATTGAGGAATCTGATGTTGAAACTCTAATTCACCCTCCCTACAGCCCTGACTTAGCTCCATGTGATTTCTTTTTGTTCCCAAAATTCAAAGAAAATATAAAAGGCACGTTTCTTCAAGCGCCGAAGAAGCCGTGGCTGCCTACGAAGAAGCGATTTCCGACCTGTCGGATCAAGACTGGCAAAAGTGTTTTCAGAGTTGGTTTAGGCTAATGGAACTTTGTATACAGCATGATGGAGAATATTTTGAAAAGATGTTAAATAAATATTAGTAGTATCTAGAATACTTTTTGTATATCTCAAAACTTATTGAGTGACCTACTTATACTTGAGAAACGAGTTTCGTTTTTTAAACAGTACGTCACATTGACCGCATCCAGCGCAGAGCGGTTCGAATCGTCGACGACCGAGTTCTTTCTGATCGGCTCGATACACTGGCACTGCGTAGAGATGTTGCATCTCTTTGCGTATTTTATCGCATTTATCACGGGGAGTGCTCTGAGGAATTGTTCGGACTAATTCCAGCTGCTCAATTTCACCATCGCACATCGCGACAAATCTCGCGTTACCATCCATACCATCTGGATGATTGGCGGTCCACGACTGTGCGATTTAGAAGAAGTTTTATCCCTCGCAAGACTTCCTTGTGGAATCAATTACCACCAGCGAATTTTCCGGACCGATACCACTTAGGAACCTTCAAGAAAAAAGCTTACACCTTTCTAAAAGGTCGGCAACGCATCTGCAATTCACCTGGTGTTGCGGTTGTTCATGGGCGGCGGTAGTCACTTACCATCAGGTGAGCCGCATGCTCGTTTGCCCCCTATTCTATAAAAAAAAAAAACATTCAGCTGATAACGCAAAACGAAGTCGCAATGTGAGGTATTTATATTTTGTTTATGATGATGATACTTCTTTGATTTTTAAACTTAAACGTCAATCATTTAAATGTGACGAAGTGAATAATGCTATATCAAAATTAGTGCATTGGTTTAACGTTAATAATTTACATTTAAACGCAAATAAAACTAAATGTATTAAATTTACAACAACGAATGTTAAAAATCTGAGAACCAATGTGTTTTTAAATGGGGAAGAACTGAGCCCTGTTGAATCCACTGTTTTTCTTGGCATCACTCTCGACGCAAAGCTTCAGTGGGGCCCCCGTATATCCAAACTAGCAAGCAGACTAAGTTCTGCAGCCTATGCTGTAAAAAAGACAAGAGGTCTCACTAGTGTCGAGACAGCTACATTAGTTTATTTCAGTTATTTCCATAGCATAATGTCTTATGGGATTTTGCTATGGGGACATGCGGCTGATTCAGAAACTATTTTTGTTTTACAGAAGAGGGCCATTAGAGCTATTTACAACCTAAAACTGAGAGAGTCTCTTAGAGATAAATTTAAAGAAATAAATATATTAACTTTGGCCTCTCAGTATATTTACGAAAATTTAATGTATGTTCACAAAAACAAAGGTAGTTTTAGTAAAAAAAAGTGATGTGCATTCTGTAAGCACTAGGAACAAACACAAGCTAGTGATACCAGTTTCTCGACTCCACAGAGTCAGTAATTCATTCTTGGGACAATGTATACGCTATTACAACACAGTCCCGGAAAGTGTACAGGCTCTCTCTATTAGTAAGTTTAAATGTTTTGTTAAGTTGAAACTGTATAAAAAGGGTTATTATAGTATAAATGAATACATGGTTGATAATAACCCCTGGGAAATGAAGTGATCGCTTCCAAGCTGTTTCTAAAATAAATTTTGTACTTATATAGTTGTATAACCATTATTGTAAAATTTGCTTTAAAAAATAAGTCCCGCTGGGTTTCTTGCTTGTTCTTCCCAGGACGGAGGTTTTTTTTTCGAACCAGTGGTAAAGTAAAAAATGACTTTCAATAAGAATTACACATGTGATCTATATTGAATAAAAAATTATTCTAATCTATTCTATATATATATATATATATATATATATATATATGATTTTATAAAATGATTTGTAATATATATATATATATATATATTACAAATCATTTTATGGCGATCTTTACTGACGACAGCTAAGTAATACTAATAAAATATAAAAAAAGCCGGGCAAAAAGTTGCTTCGTATTTCGTTTGTATAAAATTGAAGAAAAATCTGTTTAGTTATACTGTTTGCATCTGGCTGGTTATAATATCAATGAAACATAAAGGATATTAAGAAAAAGAAAAATAAAAAATAAAAAAACACTTTCCTGCCATTTTTTCATTGTTTTTCTATTCACCAAAATGTGAGTGAATCTAACAAAGAAATTCGATATATTCTGAAGTTTTATTACAAAAAAGGGAAAAATGCGACTTAAGCCGTGAAAAAAAATTGTTACGTTTATGAACCAGTAAGAGTAGGTAGGTAGACAAGGAATTAAGGGATTGACAAAAATATACTTCTGACCCATTTAAAAAAAAATCTGGCTATACAAAAAGGTTCGATATTTGGGTACCACACGAGCTCACTGAAAGAAATCTCATGAATTGTGTACTCATTTGCGATTCTCTATGGAAACATAATGAAACCGAACCATTTTTGAAAAGATTCAACACTGGTGATGAAAAGTGGATTATTTACGACGAAAACGTGCGAATGATATCGTAGTCAAAGGGTAGTCAAGCTCCACAGGCTGTTGTTGCGAGGCCCGGATTAACAAGCAATAACGTGATGATGTGTGTATGATGGGATTAGAAGGAGATCGTTTATTATGAGCTTTTACCGCCGTGCATAACCATTGACTCGGATATGTACTGCCAACAACTAATGAGACTCAAGCAAGAAATTGAGAAAAAAATGGCCGAAATTGATCAACAGAAAAGGAGTGGTCTTTCATCATGATAACGCCAGAACACACACATTTTTGGCACTTAGCAAAAATTGAGAGAGCTTTGTTGGGGAAGTATTAATGCATTTACCATATAGAACTTATCTTGCACCTTCAGATATTCACCTGTTTTCGGCTCTTCAGAATGCTTTGGTTAGTGTTAGGTTAACATCAAGAGAGGACTCTCAAAACTTCTTGTCGCATTTTTTTTTAATTAAAAATCATATAATTTCTACAGCATTGGGTTTATTTCACTACCAGCAAGATGGCAACAAGATATCGAATAAAATGTCGCATATATATATTATAATTCAATGTATGTAACTAAACTATGAATAAAGAAATGTCTTGAGTTTGTATATAATATACGAAGAAACTTTTTCCCCGACATTATACTATTTTATGTACGTATGACGTATGTAATTTTAAACAATAGAGAATATGACATCAATAAAACAATTCATATTCTTTAATAAACTGGTTGACAAAATGTTTTGACGAAAATATATTTGGTAAAATACAAAGAAAAAATAACCTTTTGATTTTGACGTTATAATAGTTTTGACAATTCTTCGATAGAAGTCGTCTACAAATATTTTAGATTTGACTATAGACACAAAATAGAGAATAGATATCGAACTAACATTGAAACGTCATATTACACATATAATTTTAATTAAAACATTGCAAAAATTAGGAAATGTTATCAATATTAAAATAATCTTTAGACGACCGTGGATATTTCGCATCAATTCTAAGATATGGTGCAAAAGAGCAGAGTGTTTAAATCCCAAAGTGGCTTTAAACCCTACTTTCGTAAGTATAAT